>PVKS010029620.1:0-17213 GCA_004027875.1 Aplodontia rufa | reverse complement strand
AAAGGTTGCTGTGAGGATGAAATAATACAAGTAGAACACTTAGTACAGTGCCTGGCACATTTTAAATTCCCAATAACTTACAGTTTATAAAAAAAAAAAAACCCAAGCACACAAAAACCTTAGATGTCTTGCTTTTGTACCTGAGAAACCAACCCTAAAGATTGCCACTCCCACAAAATGTAGGCAACCATGAGTACCTCCTTTCTCTATCTTGTGTGACTTTATCAGTGTAAATGCTTTTATCAGGAATTAAAGAATTAAGACATATCACTGAATGACAAGTGACTTTTTTTTTTTGGTACTGGGAATTGAACCCAGAAGCCCTCTGCCACTAAGACACACCTCCATCCCCTTTGTTATTGTGAAACTGGGTCTCACTAAGATGCAGAGGTTGGCCTCCTGAGTCACTGGAATTATAGGTATGTGCCACTGTGCCCTGCCCTTTTTGTTTTCTTTAAGAGACAAGGTCACGCTATATTGCCCAGGCTGGAGTGTGTGTCTGTTCACAGGTGCGATTCCACTGTGGAGCGTACACGCAAGCTGGTACCTCCTGGGAGGCTGCCATATTGATTGCTTAGTCCAGATACCAAGAGGCATGGCACAGTCTCCCAACTCCCGGGGACTAGTGATCCTCCTGCCTTAGCCACCAAGTACCTGGGAGGAAAGCCACATACCACCAGTGCCTGGCTTCCTTCTTCATTTTCTGTCAGGATCTGCATGTCTTTGAAATAGCTCTACGTACAATATTCTATTAAATTAACCATCTTACTATTTAATTTATTAAAAACATTTGCTATATGAGTTGAAAACTAATTTCATACTATTTTTCCCTTGGTAATTGTGATTTTAATATTCCTTCCAGGGTTTAAACCTGGCTATCCCAGCAGTCATCCGCCTACCTGAGAATGTGAGCTGGAATCTTCTCTTTTAGTCTTTGGTGGTACCTTTGTGTCTACATTAAAAAGAAAAGGTCAAAATGTCAGATGAAAAGATCATTTAGTATGAGAGAAAAATGGTTAGGTGGGGGTAGGCAGGGAAAGTCTGGGATTCCAGACCAGTGTCTTCATTTATTAGCGATGTTCCTTGATCTGTAATCCCCTCTCTGGGATTGTTTCATTCCTCTAACGTGAAGAAGGATACACATTAATTAAACTCTATAGCTCATGTGTTTAAAAAGTCTTTGCTACTTCTTCTTCTTCTTTCTTCTTTTTTTTTAAAGAGAGAGGGACAGTGAGAAAGAGAAAAAGGGAATCAATTTTATTTAGTTTTTCATGTGGATTTTTTTTGCTCCAACACTTTGTTGTGTACATGGTGCTGGGGTTGGAACCCGCATCCTTGGGCATGCCAGGCAAGCACCCCAACTGCCAAGCCACCGCTCCAGCCCCTCTTTGCTACTTCTTACATGAAGCTATTTCTAATTAGCTACAACAGCAAAACCAGCTTGAGCGATGACCACAGTAATGAGTATCCCACACACTACCACTTAGAATACTTTCCCTTCCACCTTAAAAGTATGGCACTAATATATTATGGAACTTACGTGTCATTATATTACTGGCTTATTTAAATGAGAATGGGACACAGTTAAAAAAACCATGTTTTCTATACTCACTTAAAACATTTGCACCAGAGGAGGGATAATCCTCAGCAAGCTCCACAAAGTTAAGGGGGAAGATTCCAGTTCTGCCTCGAAGCTCTCCTCTGGCCCATTCCTCGTTCACGTACTCTTTAAGAATAATTGTTTCTCCCTCTGAGAAACTTAACTCATCCTTTTGGTCTCCAATATATTCAAACCGAGCAACATATCTTGTACCTCTGAACAAAGAACACATCTGTGGGTTAAACTTGAGAGTAGTAATTTCGGGGATTGAACCCAGAGGTACTCTGCTACTTTTTATTTTTTATTTTAAGACAGGGTTTCACTAAGTTGCTTAGGGTCTTACTAAGTTACTGAGGCTGGCCTTGAACTTGCAACCTTCCTGCCTCAGCCTCCCGAGCCCCTCGGATGATAGTATTTCACATATATGCATATATACAACTTTAACTGGATTTATTTTTCAATTCTAGAATTGGGGTAATACTTCATGCCACAAAACAGTACTAACTTTTTTCTTTTTTTTTTTTTTTAAAGAGAGAGGGACAGTGAGAGACAGAGAAAGAGAGGAACGACTTTATTTAGTTTTTCACATGGCCTTAGCTGCTCCAACACTCAGTTGTGTACGTGGTGCTGGGGTTTGAACCCAGGTCCTCGTGCTTGCCAGGCAAGCATCGAAACCGCTGAGCCACCGCTCCAGCCCCACTAACTTTTTTCTTTAAACATTCTTTTTAGTTGTAGATGAGCATAATACCTTCATTTTATTTATTCATTTTTATGCGGTGCTAAGGATCAAACCCAGTGCATCACATGTGCTAGGTAAGTACTTTGCCACCGAGCTACAACCCAGGCCTAAACACTACTAACTTTTGGAATTCTTTAAAATCTTCATTTAGTCTTTCAATAGACACTTATGCTGTTTAATACGGAACTAGGTGCACTGCATAATTTTAACATTTCCCATGAAGAAGAGCAAGTTACACACCTAATGGACAGTGCATACTTTTTAGATGTGAACCTATTCACTCAGGAAGCTCAAGGTCACAGAGCACATGCAGAGTAACAGAGAAGCAGCTGAGTGGTTAGTTCCCACTGCCGCGACTGTGCTTTGATCATTTTTACTTCATTACAGAATCATTCTGGACTCCATGTGCTTATATCCTTGGGCCACAGCAATCCAGGATCCGGTCTGCAGCCTTCCAATCGCAAGTGCACTGAGTTTTGGAGTGTCACCCCTGCAAATCTCACGGCAAGACACCAAACTGCCTGTGCAAGAACTGGGGCGATATGCAGCAGGCATCAGATGGACAGAGCAGATGCCCAAAAGGTACCCAAGCAGTCAGTGAGCTGCACATATAGATGAATGGCCTTCACGTTAGGAGGCTGGAAGAAAACAAATATCTGGCATTTCAAAACATGAAATCTACCAAAAGAAACAAAGTATTTTTTTTTTAAATTTTCAGTTATAGATGAGAAGAATATGTTTATTTTATTTATTTATTTTTATGTGGTGCTACAGATGGAACCGAGTGCCTCATATGTGCAAGGCAAGCTCTGCCACTGAGCTGCAACCCAAGCTCCCAATTCTGTTGTTTTACATAATGAATTTTATATCTCCTTTAAAGGGGCTTTGTTTTGGAGACCTTAAGTGATCTGCAATTTTGACTAAAAAGAAGATAAGAGCAGAGCCAAGCTGTGTCTCTGGAAGGTCTGATTTAATACCAAACCACTGATTTGGAACTTCAGGAAGAAGTTTCAACAGCAAGGCGGTAAGGAGAAAAGGTTGGTCCTAGATCCACTCAAATTGGGACTTAAGTTGGGTCAGTGGATCAATGGCTGCTCAGGGCTACTTTAAATTCAACCTGTCGACATGGTACATGCTGCTTAAAAACAGGAGAAAAATGGAACCTGAATTCAACTGCTGCGGCATCTGAAGTTTTCTTATGCATGATAACCTTTGCGTTTACTTTCTGCAGTCCCCTGGGAGCATCTCCTTATGTCTGACCTATTCCTCGACAGGTTTACAGTCGTCTGCAGGTAGTGAATTCTATTAATTTGCTCATTTTACTAGCATGAGAAGTTGCATTGTGGCAGGGTTGTAAATCAGCAAGGAGTTACAAGGATGCATAAAAGGGTTTATAAATTCAAGGGAAGGTCTTTAGACGTACAGGAAGATGGCTTCAACTTAACTCTTCCTTTACCTTCTTCTAGTTCCTGTTAAAAACAATGCAAAATGGCTAGCAGGGCTTTGTTCCAGGTATGTGTGTGTGTGTGTGTGTGTGTGGTGCTGGACTCAGACCCAGGGCCTCTTACATGCCAGGCATGTGCTTTACCACTGAGGCTACAGCCTCAGCTCCAGCTAGTGATTTTTGTATGACTCACATTTCTGTAGGATTCAAACATTTTCCCTGACATAAATAGTTGAATCTTCTAAAACTTTGTTGGTAGATAAATATCAGAAGGCCAAATTAACATGCACCGGTGACAAAAGCATCCCTGCTCCGGCTGAGGCCAGGCTGTGGGAGCAGCAGCTCAGTTCCTTGCTGCTCTCTACAAGCACTGTACCATCAGCTGTGCCAGCAACGCTGTACTTTCAGTAGAATTGGAACCCACTAGGGCTTTTTTTTTTTTTTTTTTTTTTTTGAGAGAGAGACAGTAGGGGAGAGAGAGAGAGAGAGAGAATCAATTTTCTATCTAGTTCTTCATGTGGCCCTCACTGCTCCAAGACTTTGTTTTATACGTGGTGCTGGGGCTCTCACCCGGGTCCCCACGCATGCTCAGCAAGTGCCATAACCGCTCTGACCCCATCACTATGGCTATTTTAAAAAGTAAAAATTTCTTCTTAATTAAAAAAAAAAAAAAAACAAACCCTGAGAATCTGAATAATTACACACCAGAAGTGTTTAAGCTTGGCGATTCTTCATGATATAAACACTTACCTCCTTTGTATTTTGTGCAAAGGAACACGTATAAAACTTACTTAATGCAATGAGATAAAACCGATTCTCTCTTCCCATTTCCTCCTTCTGGAATATCAACCTAGTAAAGAAAAAAATCATGGTAACAATTTTTTTGTTTTTTAGCTTTTAGTAAGATTTTTTCTTTCTTCTTATTTACTTTTTTTTTTTTTGTATTAAGGATTGAACCCAGGGTGGGGCACTCTACCACTGAGCTACAACCCCAGTCTTTTTCTTTCTTTCTTCTTGAGATAGGGTCTGAGTTGCCCAGGCTGGCCTTGAACTTGCCATCCTCCTGCCTCAGCCTCCTGAGTTGCCAGGATTGCAGGTGTGTACCACCATACCCATTGGATTTTGGTAAAATAAATTTCAGGCCAAGTGATCGGTAAATTCATACTGAAATCAACTGGGCTAACTAGGTGTTAAGCCTGTTAGTACCACAGGTGTTGAACAGTAAGAAATCATGCATATGGATTTTGGAAACAAGTCTTGCTTATGATGTTACCCTCTTGAGTAGGCAATCCATTCTTCTCTTACTTGCTGGAATAAGCACATTAACATTCTACCTCTGACAGGGCTTTTCTCTCTCTCAAAGCAACCAGCCATTTCAGGTTCATGCTGTTGCCCTGGGTACCATAACACCTGTTCAAAGTGGTGGCAGGATTCTGCATCACTTCCTATCCCCCAAATAGAACAACCTGACCAAACTGTGGCTCCTATCCACATACATAACTCTGGAACATCCTTTTCCCTTCAACATGAAAAGGGAAATAAGAAAGGAATTTGCACTAAATGACCATCTATTAAGCAACAGGCCCTGTATACATAATGACTCATCTAGAAGGCTCAAATGGAGCTGGGCTGTAATGAAATTCTGGGTCATATGTATGCAGTCTGAAACTAGTTAATAAGCCTATGAGGTTTATATTAAATAAATCAGTGCTGTTCTTGATGAATTCTACCAAGTTCAGAGTTTTAAAACAATTTTTTCAACTTGTAGGCTTAGAAATAACATTTATACCAATTATGTGGCAGACTCAGTGTGATTGATTTCAGTGTGGTCATTGTGCTTTTTAAAGTACTGCTACATTGGGCAGAAGAAAAATGAGGAAGAGTGCTAAACCAACATTATTTTTAATATTAATTTAGAGGATATGGTTGAATTTCTCCAAAGAATCTGGCCACAGATACACGGACAATTTTTAAAACTGGCATTTTGTAATCCAAGAGACGCATGCACCCGCATTTCTATTTGAAAAATAGATTTTGTTATACTTCTTTTTTTTTGTTGAGATAATCAATTTTATTTACTTTTTCATCTGGTTTCGTTGCTTAGTTGTATACGTGGTGCTGAGGTTTGAACCCGGGTCCTCACAAATGCCAGGCAAGTACAGTACCACTTAGCCACCTCTCCAGCCCTATATACTTGGTTTTAAAGTTTCTGATGTAATGGAAAGTTATTTGCTCCCTCCCCACAATAAGCTATTAAAGCTGAACTATTTAAGTTGGAGTTATTAATATTTCACAGCAGCTATCAATATGTTATATCAGGGACTGAGTCATACTCCTCCTATGGACACAAATGTTGACGGGCAATCTTCTTTTACTGTCATGTAGCACAGCCATCGCAAATCAGCACACAAAGCGTCAATGCACGGGTGTGCATTCACAAATTAGGCTGTGAGTACACAGTTCTGATGTTCTAATAGAAATTTTCCCAATTGGATTTGAAATTATTTGAAGAACAATCAATGAACCACTAAGTCCAATAAAAGTATTTTAGTATTTCCAAACTGATTTTTTTTTCAAAGATGAAGATAAATAGGAATAGAAAAGAAAGAAGCTAAAAATAAAATGTGTTCCAAAGAAAATAAGAAGTGGTACCATAACCTTGCAAACATTTATTTCAGGGCAGTCTGGAGCCATTTAATTCATGCTCGCTAAAATAATTAACGTATGTCCTTAAGTGTTTAACAGCTGGCTTACCAAGTGACCTATGCAGGTGGTTTACTTTTGGATTCAGGCAGTATTCAGACACTGTGTTCTAAGACCTCATAATAGAAGACTACTCATCAGTCATTGCCCACTTGAATAAATCCATTTTTTTTTTAAAGAGAGAGGGACAGCAGTGAGAGATAGAGAAAGAGAGAATCAATTTTATTTAATTTTTCACATGGCTTTTGATGCTCTGAGATTTCATTGTGTACGTGGTGCTGGGGTTTAAACTTGCATACTTGTGCATGCCAGGCAAGCACTATAACCACTCAGCTATCCACTGCTCCGGCCCTTAAATAAATTTTTTTTTTTTTTTTTTTTTGCAGGGCTGAGGACCGAACTCGGGGCCTTGCGCATGCTAGGCAAGCGCTCTACCACTGAGCTAAATCCCCAACCCCTTAAATAAATCTTGATTTTTGAATTTTCCAAATGCCACATGCATCAATAGAAGGGAGAACTAGAATTCAAGAATCTAGACTTCTTGTTACTTTTTATCAATCTGCAAGTCACATTGAACCCACCGAATTTATGACAAATTAAACCAGCACAAGCTACTTACAATTACTTTGACGTAGTTGGAAGGAAAAATGCCAGTCTGGTTTTTCCATTTCCCTCTGTACCAATCTGTGTCTATTTTTTCAAGAAGATAAACAATTTCTCCAGATGTGAGATTCAAATCATCAGCTTGCTCTGTAAAATCAAATCACAGTTACATATGATAAATTATCCTGATTGCATATTTCATAAGTAGAGAACAAAAATGCATTTAGTTCTGTCCATGGAGGACTATGCTCTACTGATTCTGAGGACAGATCATACTAACCAAATTTATTGTAAATTTTTAAAAAATTTTTGCTGTTATTAACTCTCCTGACACCAAATTAGATAACATCTACTACACAATGATTGATGGGAATTGGTGATAAAAAACAAACCACCGTTTGTGCTGGCTGGAGATTCCTACTGTGCCAGCAAAAACCTTTTGCTGAAAGGACATCAAGCAATGGAAGGGTTTTATAGACATGCTATAATATTATCATTATTCTCAACCATGGTTAAAATTCACTTCAGTTTCAAATATTACCGAAGGGAGTCCTATAGCTCTTTAGCAAGTAAATTCACCCTCACTAAAATAAAAATCAGTCTACCAAATGGATTAAAAAGTGGTTGAAGATAAATCAACAGTTTATTTTTAGCCTTGGATATGAAGGGTATTTTAAAAATTACAAAAGTTTAAGTTTTGTGCAGGTGCGTGTGGCACCAGAGATTTAATCCAGGGGCACTCTAGCACTGAGCTATATCTTTAGCACCCTGCCATTTTTTTTTTTTGTTGGTGTTTCTTTGGTGGGGGGGGAGACAGGATTTTATTAAATTGCCAAGGGTGGCCTCAAACTTGTGATCTTCTTGCCTTCCTGCCTTCTGAGTTGCTCGGATGACAACCACATTTGGCCCCAAATTAAACATTTTAATCTCATAGTTAAGCAGTAGGTGAGACAAGTCTTAGGACAAAAGAACTTCATTTATTACATTAGGATTAACTACACTGTGGGGCTGGAGCAGTGGCTCAACAGTTATGGCGCCTGCCTGGCATGCACGAGGATGCGAGTTCAAACCCCAGCACCATGTATGTAACGAAGTATTGGAGCAATGAAAGTCACATGAAAATCTAAATTAAAAATTGATTCTCTCTTAAAAAAAAAAAAAGAAGTAACTACACTGCAATTGTTATGTTTGCAAGTGCCAGGCAATTTGCCTTGTCCATTTGTATGAGAATCTCTGTCTCAGGGAGTTTCAAAGGCAAGGCACACGTGAAGCTTTCTGGAATGGCTGGGAACAAGTGACCCTTCCTGAAGGTGGAGCGATGGGTAAGATGACATCGATAGTCTAGGATTCTACAAGCAGAAAACGAAGAAGGATGTCCTTGGGAGTTAACCCAGTGATGATGACACACTCCTGGACCCTGTGGCTCTATCCATCTATTCCTTATGTCCTTACCTGCTGCAAAATCATGAAGCACAACAGCATGAGGAGCACTAGTGTCCACAGGTTTCTGCGCATGGCTTGGATCCTTAGGGGGAAAACAAAGCTCTGAATGAAGGGTGCAGGATGCATGCTAGATTTCTCTCTCTCTCTCTCTTTATTACTGGGGATTGACCTTGGGACACTTTACACTGAGACACATTCCCAGTCCTTTTTTATTTTTATTTTGAGATAGAGCCTCGCTAAACTTCTGAGGCTGGCTTTGAACTTGTGATCCTCCGGCCTTGGCCTCCTGAGTCGCTTGGATTACAGGTGTGTGCTACCACGTCTGGCTAGATGCTGGATTTATTATTCACTCTGAGACCATTTTTTTTTCTCATTAGAATCCTCTTGACACATTACGAGTACGCGATGCAAAACCACACAGGTGAGCTGAAGAAGAAAACCATTATTAAGCTGAAAAAGAATGTGTTCTTCCAAGGGAAGACAGAAATAACTCTCAATTATAATATCCTCCAGCATGCATTGCTTTTCCTTCTTCTTTTTCAACCAAGAAGGTGAAGCTAACGGGAACTTCTTAAAAAACAAAACAAAACAAAAAACGCAGTATTTATTCTTTCCCAAAGTAGTGCTTTGTAACCTCCTTCCCTTTGAAGGATAGTTTCCCCCCTAAACTGTGATCAAGACTAAACCTTAAGAACAGAGCCTTAAAAGTTGTATCTTTATCAGGATGGGAAAAGAAGAAAGTTCTACAATTTGTGTTCTTGCCTTTTGTAATGAAGGCAGCTAATGACTTCCCACAGAAGTATAATTCACAAAAGGTAAAAATCCATTTCATTTATTACCACTTAACAGAATGTCTTCTCTAATTTGAAAGCAATTCTACCTCCCATGCCTGGCCTGGATGCTCTATTTAATCTGAATGGTTTATTCAACAATAATTCTAAGTAAATTTGCAAAGAGAATGTGATATTCTCCACCCATCTAGCCAATGGTGTTGACTGCCTGCAGGGGCAGGTCAGGTTGAAGAGGAACCTTCTGAATGACAAGCGGACATCATTCCCACGTTCTCTGTATGAGACAGGCTTATCCACATCACAACCATCACCATCAAACCTGACCCAGGATGCTATCTGGAGTTTGCTGGCAAACCTGTGCATTAAATGAAGGCAGACTGTTGTGCTCCTATCCTTTCACCTCCTTCAGTGGCTCTTGTCCCCTTGGGGATAGCCTGACATACCTCACACCCTGCTTTGCCTGGCAGGAATGCGGAGAATGCTCTCCATTCTCCACCCGCAGCACCTCTGCTCGGATCTTTCCTGAATCTCATTTGCTAGTTTCAGCAATTGTGGAAAAGGATTACGAGATAGTTTAGGTACAGAGTGGTTTTAAAAAATTATTTACGTGGGGCTGCAGTGGTAGTTTGGGGTTACAGCGCTTGCCTGGCATGTGGAAAGACCCGGGTTGGATTCCCAGCACCACGTACACAACTAAGTGGAGGAAAACTGAAACCAGATGAAAAAATAAATTAGCTCTCTCTCAATCTCTCTTTTTTGAAAAATTGTTTATGTGGGGCTGGAGTGGTAGCTCTGCGGTTATGGTGCTTGCCTGGCATGCGCAAGGACACAGGTTCCAAACCCCAGCACTACGTACACAACAAAGTGTCAGAGCAACGAAAGCCATGTGAAAGACTAAATAAAACTGATTCTCTCTCTCTCTCACTGTCCTTTGTTTCTTTTTTTTTTTTTAAAAAGTTTATGTAATTTTGTTACATGTGCATATGTATGGTTTTCATTTTGTTTTGATCTATTTATGTGGAGAAAGAACGATCACTAAATAAATGATATCAGGGCAGATGGGTATCCTTTTGGAAAACATGAAGTCAGAGGTTGACCTCACACTTAATGCAAACCCAAGTCTCTAAATGGCAGCCAAGCCTGGAGGGCTCATGAACCCAGCCTGACAGGTGAAGGGCAGATGGACCAGGTGGACAGGGTTGTCCACAAGAGGGCAGCACAACGCAGCCCACACCAGGACGGGAGGGAAAGCTAATATATTTCAAAGGTCTTCCTACAGCACCGCTAATACAAATGATATTACAACAAGCACAGCCAATATTTATTGTTCATTTACTGTGGGCAATGTCTTGATACTTTAGCTCATTTAATTTGTTAAATCCCTTTGAGATGTAATTCACTTTACCCATTTAGAGGGTACTACGTGGTTTTAGTATATTCACAGAATTGTACAAACCTCCCCTCAGCCCAAGGCAACCACTAACCTACTTTGTCTCTATGGATTAACCTTTTCTGGAATTTCATACAAATGGAATTAATTATACCATACATCAGTTCTAAAATCAACTCTGTGAGGTGCTACCTTACTTCACACATTTAAAAATGACAAAGTGTTATATCATTACCTAGTGTGGCAGGGAGCAGAGGAACAGAAGCCCAGCTTCCTGAAACCTGGGTCTGTGAGCTCGATCATGCACTTGGCAATGATCTCCCAGATTTCCCATGATCCATCGGAGTCAACTACAAATAATAATGCCCAATATTCTCCTTTTGCCAAATCAGGCTAAAGTAAAACACATTCTTAGAGACATTAACCTCAAAAGTGGGCTTTCAAACAGTTTTATTTTCCTTTTCTTTTTGGTACTAGAGATTGAACCCAGGGGTGCTGAGCCACCAAGCCATAACCCTAGCCCTTTTTAAAAATTTTTAATTCTGAGACAGGGTCTCACTAAGTGTTGAGGCTGGCTTTGAATCTGTGATCCTCCTGCCTCAGACCGTTGAGCCGCTGGGATTACAGGTGTGTGCCTCCACGCCCTGCTAAGTTTTATTTTTCTAAGAAATGTATTGATAGCTATGAACTCAAAAGCATAAAGAAGGATTCATGTTATTACCATGATTGGTAAATGTACCAATTTTCACTGCTGACATTTCATAGTGACAATGTAATGGCCACCAGAGGTCAACTCTCTGCAAACTTACAGCACAAAAGGAGAGGTGATGTTTAAAGTGGAAAAACTTTGGACTGTTATAAAAGAATGACATCTAATTTTTAGCTTTTGTGTTTTAAGAAGCGTAGCTTTTGGGCAGTGTAAGTCACAGTTATGGTCAGTGTGTTCTGAAAGAGGAAGGACAGCTATGACAGATGGATACTGGTGTACCAAGGCAGATGAAATGGGTAACAAGAACTTTTCCCACATGAACTGAAGTTAGAATTCTCACATGCCAGCTGCAACTGGCTGACTGCATATCTTTTTTGCTTCCCAAAATACATCATCTTAGTTTCTTAGCAAACCTTAAAAGATAAATTGCCTTTTAAGAACAACTGGAGGGGCTGGAGCTGTGGCTTGGCAGTTACGATGCTTGCCTGGCATGTGCGAGTACACGAATTCAAACCCCAGCACCCATGTACGCAACAAAGTGTCTGAGTAATGAAGGTTACTTGAAAAGATAAATAAAAATTGCTTCTCTCTTTCTCTCACTGTCCCCTCTTTCTTAAAAAAAAAAAAAAAAAAAAAAAGAACAATTGGATTAGGGGCTGGGACGGTGGCTCAGTGGTTTGAGTGCTTGCCTGGCATGTGTGAGGACCTGGGTTCAAACTCCAGCACCACATACACAACTAAGTGTCAGAGAAACAAAGGCCAGATTAAAAAATAAAATTAATTCTCTTTTTTTTTTTCCTTTGGAAAAAGAAGAAGAATTGGATTAGATTATAAAAATGAGGATGAAAGGCAAACCAAAATACTTTACTTGGGTTGAATGACGGTATTATTTCCCATTTGACATTAACTAACAGTGACATTAAGTTAACTGGATAACTTAAGAACCTCTTTAAAAACACCCCTCTATAAACTATTAGGCAGCATGTTTCTTGCTAAACAAATGACCTTCAACAATCACTGTATCTTCCCAGGCTCCACAAATTTGTCAGGCCTAAATTGTGACTTGAGGTTACTGGATTACATTTCACTGTTTTATGAGCTAAAAATCAGAGAAATGAGGTCCACACTAAGCTTACATCTTTAAGGAAGTGCTTTATAACGTTAGGCTTAATGTTTATAGGTCCCCCTTTAAAATCATTATCTATTCTGCGGTAAAACAAATCTCTGGCACTTTGGCAAACATGTTTACATTATTTAAAAAAATAAACAGCCCTCCCAGTTGAGCGTCCCCGAGTGCATGCCCTGGCTCCTGTAAGCCGGCGCTGTAGAAAGCCACAAAACACATGGTAGTTGCCGTGGGTAGCAGGGTGATTAGGATAGCAGAGGCGAGGCTTTTAGAAGTCACTTATGCTAAAAATAGAATAAAATGCTACTGTAATTTTTACTCTGGTTAAAATAACTGTGCTAATAAAAAACTTGGGGCTGAGGTGTAATTAATAGCTCTGTGAAATGTGCTGCCATGTGTGATATGAAGGCTGTACAATATTAATTCCTTACGTTGGGTCTGCTCCTCAGATGTTCATCAAGAGGAGTGATAATCTTCATCTGGGACACGTGAACTCTGCCAATCCTGTCTCCCTTTTGGCATTCCAAGTAATTATTTTCTGCCTGCTTCAGCACCACAAGTGTGTCCCCGCGCTGGAAGGTATAACACCACTCTCTGAAGCAATTATTACTTAATAAAACATTATTACTTTTCCACATTTTAATCTTTGGAGCCTAAAGCATTTAATAATGTGTAATAGCAGTAACAGAGGCTGGCGATTTTCACCCACCAGTGAAGAAAGAACTCTACCTTACCTTACAAGAGAGTTCTCCCGGGTTTTGTGGGGCAAGGTCTTCAGTGGCAATTCCATGAGGCACAGACAGCTTAAATGAAAACCAATACAAGAATTACACACAATCAAGAAACCCCCTTAAGAGCCGCACACTTAGGGATTTGGCCTGTGTGCCTCCAGGGTGACCTCCCCAGCTGCTACACTGCCCATCGGGCTTCTTCACGCCCTGGAGGGAGTGGGGTCTGCCGTTGCTTATGTTTGAGTTCATGAGAGATGAACTGGAGCCCAGAAGACCAGTAGGACTGAATATGGCCTAAAGTTCTCTTGGATAGCTACAACCAGGAAGTTCTCTTCTGCAGGAAGGTCCAGTAAGTCCCCTGGGGGTCTGAAGGATGAACACTTAACACATGACCTTGCAGCCTATCAAGGCCCATTTTTATTTTTTTATTATTATTTGTTTGATGTAGTCTTACATATTGGAGGGAACTGTTACATATTCATGCGTACAGGGATACTGACATGGTAAGTTAAGGCCAATTCTAGTCCAGGATCTCCCTGCTTCATGCATTCTCTAACCTCATGTCTCCTCTGTAATAACCCCATGCGATGACTGGAAATGAGCAAACACATGTGTATTAAGTTTTGAAATTTCTGAGTTTCTCTGCCTGCCTGTGTATAGTTGGGCTTCTCATGGGAGTCCAGTGTTCCCAGCTGTATTGATAACCACCCCACTTATCTCTCACTCCCTTCTCCCCCCACCTTCATAGTTATGGTTCCCCCAGCTCATGTGAAATTTCAGCTATAGTGAGTTTATTACTTAAGCTTTAAGCTTAGCTAACTTTCATTCTGTCTTAGGTTTTACTCTAGCTTCCACATATGAGAGAAAACATTCGGCCCTTAAGTCTCTGTGTTTGGGATATTTCACTCAGCATAATTTTTTCCATTTCCATCCATTTAGCTGCAAATAAGGCCCATCTTTAATTCAGGGTTCTCAAAGTGGTACAGGTGGTTGGAGCCCTCCCCATACTGCATGACTGACATTTTCTTTTGCCCTGAATCTCATTTTCCCCAAGGGTTTCCCTGATGCCCAGTGTCTGTCTGCTTAAACCCATTCCACCGCCTGACCCCAGACACTTCCTGATCTGCTCAGCGCAGTGTGATTTTAAAATGCTTTTTGCCAAGGCTGTGTTCCTTGCCTTGGTAAATTTTAGCTGATAAGAGCAGTCAGGAGGTCTGTATAGCACCCACGGAATATCCAGGAAATGTAATCACAGATGCTCACTTCCAACATGGGAAGGGGGTGAGCCTGAGCCCCTGGTCGGCTCAGGAGCAAAGATAAGGACATGTAAGTGTGTGCCCTCGTGAGACTGGGAAGAGCAGCACCACTTCCAGACATTTCCTCCTCGATGTCCCAGGTTCTCAATGTACCCAGATTCCCGGCCAGAAATTTAATGGTAGGTGTCATGGAAATAATGAGAGATTTAAGGAATTATTTCATAATGAGACATACCATTCTCAATGTCCATCATGTTAAATGTATTAATTTCTTCTGAGTTCTTTAAATACTTTATTTCTATGTAATCATACTAAAACCCTAAGTTCAATCTGGTCTCTCCTGAGGAAGGGATCTTAACACAGAATGGCCAAAGCAAATAGTCTTTACAGCTACCAACTCCATGATCACAATAGGGCCTAAGGGTAGGAGCATGGGGTCAGAGCCGGTTTTAAGTCCAAATCCTGGTTCTGCCACTCACTGGCTTCCCTCTCATCTATTGTCCTTATTTGTACAATGGGGATAATAATAGTATCTCACTCACAAGGTTGATGTAAGGAATAAATGAGTATTTACCCATAAAAAGTGCTGTGAACGGTGCCTGGCTCATAATTACTACTCAATACACATCAGCTGTTTACCCCAATCCCTGTTGGTACTGGGGATCTAACCTAGGGCTGCTTAACCACTGAACTATATCCCTAGCCCTTTAATTTGAGACAGGGTCTAAGTTGCTGAGCCTGGCTTTGAACTTGTGATCCTCCCATCTCAGCCTCCCAAATCGCTGAAATTACAGGCATGCTCCACCGTACCCAGTTCAGCCACTGTTTTTATTATCAAGCAACCTATCCCCCAAAAAACCCTTGGATTGTTTTGTTTTGTTTTGATGGTCATGGGGCCTCACACATGGTAGGCAGGCATAAAAATAAATTAAAAAAAAAGGTATTCTGTTAATCTTCAACTAAAAAAACAATAATAATTTAAATTTTAAAAAAGGAGGATTAAACAAATGAACAACAACAATAAAACCCTGGAATGGCTTAAAGTAAAAAAAAATAATTCCTGCCTTAATGATAGAAACATAGAACAATATAAAATCATTAATGCTGTTCTTGTGAACAGCCACTCTTTCATATAATTGATTCAAAAGTATAAACAGTCCTGCTTTCCTCATCATTTTAATGTTTTAAAAATTTTATCAGGTTAACCTGACCAAAATAGAGAACACATCAACACAGTTTTTCTGTGAGAAATGGACACTAAAGTCACTTGATGACAAAAACATTTGAGAGAACAAGATTAATATCTCATCTAGCTCAAATATCAAAAAAAATTCTAACTTAATAGCTATTAAATGGACCACAATAATTAGGTTTACAAAAATGAAAAAAAGAGTGGGATGTGTCTATCTTAAAAAAACTTAATTGACTTTGTTTTAAAGTTTACTCAGTGGGCAAAGTAGCTTAAGACATCAACCGTATCAAGATATAACTATAACATCTGTCAGGGTCACTCCCATTAGCATAACCTCCTGGGTCAGGTTTTTCAGTTTCTGCTTGGTCAAGCTGTCTAGAGCACCTTACAATCCCTGCCTGCCCTGCTTCCTGGTTCCCTGTGTTTCTCCTTATAATGAAACCCCGTTTTCAGGGCCTAGATTTTGTTATGGTCAACTTATCTAAAGCCCTCTAGGGTCAGGGACAATTTTTTGTTTGTTTCACTATCTTTTTCTTTTTAAAAGAGAGAGGGACGATGTGTGTGTGAGAGAAAGACATAATCAATTTTACTTAGCTCTTCATGTGGCTTTTGTCACTTCAACACTTCGTTGTGTACGTGGTGCTGGGGTTCGAACCCTTGTCCTTGCACATGCCAGGCAAGTGCCATAACCACCAAGCCACCCCTCCGCTCCAGCACCTTTACTATCTTTTTCTAAGGAACAATGGATTTTTAAATATATTTTAGAACAAACCTCTTGACTACAAACTTTTTTGTTTTTTTTTTAAAGAGAGAAGGACAGTGAGAGACAGGCAGAATGAATCAATTTTATTTAGTTTTTCATGAACTTTTGTTGCTCAGACTCTTCATCGTGTACATGGTGCTGGGGTTTGAACCTGCGTACTTGCGCATGCAAGGCAAGCGCTGTAACTGCTGAGCCACTGCTGCTGCCTCAACTATACACATTTTTAAAAGCTCAACTTACCATGTATTTCCTGTAGAGAGGGTGCCCTGGTTTGGGGCGAGGGGGCAGCACCGGTTCTTGAGTTTTAAAGACTTGACTTTTGGCTTTTGAGAGCCCGGGTATCAAGTGACTTTGCTTTTTCTGAAGATCCATGTCAGAAGAGGACCGATTAAAAGGCAGTTTTTTAGCTGATGCTCTGGTTGCAGAAAGTTTAGGGGGAGGTGGTCGCTCAGGGGCCCCTTTGGGAGGCCTTCTAGCTGGAGTGGGTTTTCCATTTACAGGTCTGAAAGTCAATGGGTAGGCAAGAGTCAGAGTTTTGGTCCGTATTAGGTTCTGTTCTGCTCTTAGCAAACACACACACACACACACATACACACACACACATACACACACACAATACACACATGCACACACACATACACACACGCACACACATACACACGCACACACATACACGCACACACACATACATGCACACACACACGCACACACACGCACACGCAC
>PVKS010029619.1:0-25196 GCA_004027875.1 Aplodontia rufa | reverse complement strand
GGCTTCTCCGCTGATTTTTACCACACTTTTGAGAAGGAAGTAACACCTCTCCTTATTACTCCAAGAAATTGAAAAGGAGGGAATGCTCCCATCCACTTTTTATGAAGCAACAATAACTCTGATACCAAAACTTGACAAGGATACATCAAGAAAAGAAAACTACAGACCAATATCCCTTATGAACTTGGATGCAAAAATCCTCAAAAAAGTACTAGCAAACTGTATTCAAAAACTTATTAAGAAAATAATCCATCATGACCAAGTGGGCTTCATCCCAGGAATGCAGGGCTGGTTCAACATATGCCAAACAAAGTAATCCACCACTTAAACAGAATCAAGGACAAAAACCATATGATCATCTCATTGGACGCAGAAAAGGCCTTTGATAAAATCCAGCACCCTTTTATGTTCAAAACTCTAGAAAAGATGGGATTCAAAGGACCATTTCTGAACTTAGTCAAGGCTACATATGCTAAACCCTCAGCTAGTATAATACTAAATGGAGAAAAGCTGAAAGCATTTACACTAAAATCAGGACAAGACAGGGCTGTCTGATCTCACCTCTTTTAATCAATATTGTTCTTGAGACCCTAGCTGGAGCAATTAGGCAAGAGAAATCAAAGGGATAAAAATAGGAAGAGAGGAAGTCAAACTCTTTTTGCTGATGACATGATCCTGTATCTGGAAGATCCAAAAAACTCCATCAGTAAACTGCTTGAACTCATAAGTAGATTTAGCAAAGTGGCAGGATACAAGATCAACACGCATAAATCAATAGCTTTCCTATATACCAATAATAACAGGACTAAAGAAGTCAGGAAATCAGTTCCTTTCAAAATAGCTTTGAAAAAAATAAAATACTTGGGAATTAACCTAACAAGGGAATTCAAAGATCTCTTCAATGAAAACTATCGAACATTGAAGAACGAAATTCAAGATGACCTAAGAAGATGGAACGATGTCCCATGCTCTTGGATAGGCAGAATTAACATAATAAAAATGGCCATTCTACCAAAAGCTTTATATAGATTTAATGCTATCCCTATAAAGATACGTATGTCATTCTTTTCAGACATAGAAAAAGCAATTCTCAACTTCATTTGGAACAACAAGAAACCAAGAATTGCCAAAGCACTACTAAGCAAGAAAGATGAAACAGGCGGTTTTGCCATTCCAGATCTAAAACTATAGTATAGAGCTGTAGTAACAAAGACAGCATGGTACTGCTATCAAGATAGGGAAGACCACCAATGGAATAGAATAGAAGACCCCGAAACAAATCCTCAAGTCTTTAAACATCTGATGTTTGACAAAGGGGGACAAAATATTACATGGAGAAGTGACAGCCTCTTCAACAAATGGTGCTGGACAAACTGGTCATCCACCTGCAGAAAGTTGAAATTAGACCCATATCTTTCTCCTTGCACAAGAATCAAATCAAAATGGATCAAGGAGCTTGGTCTTAAACCAGCTACGTTGCAACTGATAGAAGATAAAATTGGTGCAACACTTCAACATTTGGGAGTAGGCAAAGACTTTCTCAACAGGTCTCCAAAAGTGAAGGAAATAAAGTCAAAAATCAGTGAATGGAATGCCATAAAGCTAAAAAGCTTTTTGTACTGCCAAGGAAACAAGAGTGTCAAGAGGTTTCCTACAGAAATGGAGACAATCATGTACTCTGATTCCTCTGACAAGGGACTCATATCCAGAATCTACAAAATTCTCAAAAATGTCAGCTACAAAAACACCAACAGCCCAATTGATAAATGGGCCAAAGAGCTAAATAGAAACTTCTCACCAGATGACATTGATCAAGCCAATGAATACATGAGAAAGTGCTCTAAATCTCTAGTAATCAGAGAAGTGCAAATGAAAAACCACATTGATATCACCTTATGCCAGTCCAAATGGCAAAGATGAAGAAAATAAACAATAGATGCTGGAGGGGATGTGGAGAGATAGGCACACTAACACACTGTTGGTGGATCTACAGATTGGTACAGCCCCTCTGGAAAGCAGTGTGGAGAATGCTCAAAAAACTAGGGATGAGTCCACCATATGACCCTGCTATTCCACTCCTGGGTATCTTCCCAGGGGACTTAGAATCAGCACATTATAGTGACACAGCAATATATATATTCATAGCAGCACAATTTACTATTGCTAGGCTGTGGAAAGAACCCAGATGTCCCTCACTGGAAGAATGGATCCAAAAACTGTGGTACATTTATACCATGGAATATTACACAGCAATTACAAACACTGATGTTGCAGCCTTTGAAGGTAAATGGATGGCTATGGAAGAGATCATGCTGAGTAAAATCAGCTTATGAGGTGGGGACTAGACCCTGGACAATGAGAAAGTTGGTCTATTATCATGTGTTAAATCCAGATAAGATGTAATGTTTTACAACCTAATACTTTTTTAGAGATATAGTGGGAAGGGGAAGGGTGGGATAAGGGAGGGTAATTGGGGGGGTCACTCCTGGGGGTAATTGCAATATCCAAAATATATACAAATTTTATATTTTGTTTAAAACATGTATGGTTGTTCAAAAATAAAAGTTTAAAAATCACAAAGCCTTAGAGTGCAAAAAAAGAAGTGGGCTAATGTATCTTAGAAACATGAATGTATCCTTAGGGTGAATATTCCCCTCTTACATGCTCATGGCAACTTTTGATAGTGAGGCTGTTCTAGGTCCCACAATTTGCAATCTCACAAGATCAAGTATTATTGACTTTTATGTGTTAGACTTTGTAAATGGTTTTTCATCGAGTTGCAGTTTGGTTTTTCCATCCTGTGACTAAGTTTTTCCCATATGCTTTTATTTTTCCACAATACTCTCTAAGCAATTCAGTAAGTTTGATAAGTCATTGCATAGTTAAATTTTTCTCTGTTTCAAGAAGATCTGTGCACAGATGTGTTTATGAATATGACATTTTCTGTGTTTTACATGAAATGCAAATGGAAGACTATTTTAATGAACTTAACAGAAGTATGCATATATTCTAATGAAAAAACTCTTTAGTGTTCTTGATTGCATAATCTAGATCTCTGAGAACATCAAATTCTGCACTTACAAAACTCAAATACAATAATGGATAGAATTTGGCCATTTCATTGTACTCAGTCCACAAGAGATAATGAAAGTACAAAGGGGTGAGAGATACCAAGTCTTAAGTCTGTGGAACAATACCGTTTTGAATTAAATATGGAGGAAAACATGTTCATTGTGCTTTGAGCACTTTGAAGGTCTTCATACCTTTCCATACAGGCACGGGTTCCTCTTTGTTTATGCCTCTCCTCATTATATGTTAACATCTCCTCCTTTCCATTCAAACATAATAGTTCTTTTATTTTCACTGTATAGTTTTAATAAAATATATCTAATACTTCCCCAAACGTACACCAAAATTTTAATTGCTGTGTGTAGTGATAATGACCATTTTCCCTCCCTGGTTTGAGATTTTTTTTAATTGTGGTGTTGATAAATTGGTCTGACATTGGTTTGGGTATCTCCAGTTTAGGCATCTGGGTGGTGGTGGACTGCTATCTGGGTTTGCCGAAGTTGTCTGAATAGTTTAAGTGAAATTTACGCAAGGATCCCTTTTGTAGTGAATGGGAGCATGCAGTCTGCACACTGGCCCAAGTCCAGGTCATGCACAGAGGAGGGCTGGATGACACCTATGCACTTGATCTAGCTCAATGTTGGAGAAAAGGCTGGTGTTTGCAATTGGAGTTTCCAAAGGGAATTTCCAGAATAGCAGTAAATACAACCCAAGTATGCCTAAAGAAGCTGTGGATTTAACAAGTTAAGAGGTGTACTCAAAAATTCTCTTGCTTTTTTTTAAACAGGGACAGTGAGAAAGAGAGGGAAGGAGAAAATTAAGATTTTTTTTTTTGTGTTTTGTTGCTTTAGACACTTCCTTGTGTACATGGTGCTGGGGTTCAAACCTGCATCCTTGCACATGCTAGGCAAGCACCTTAACCACTTAGAGACTGCTCCAGCCCCTCTTGCCATTTTTAAACCCCTTAATAATTGACTTGTGATGATGTTCATGTAGGGCTGTAGTGTTTTTTCAGACATCAAAATACTTCATCCATCTGGGAAACCATGTGAAACAACCCTTCAGAAAGCATTAGGGATGGGCTTCTCTGATTTTAAGAAATGTATCCAAATTCCTCAGAACTTACCAAGTCTGTCCATAGTGTTTTTGTGATGAACTTAGATTGGTAAACTGGATGAGGCTGGAGAGTATGCATGTAATTACCATCTCTTTCCTCAGACTTGGGACTTCTCGTAACACTTCAGGATAAATGATACATTTAGTATTTATTTCTTTTCCTTTTCATTATAAAAATATTTATAAAATGAAATGTATTTCTCCATTTATGTTAAGATTGCTGATAATGAAATATCAGTTCTGTCCATATCATAAAAACCGGACAACCTATTTTGAGTCTCAGGTTCACTTGACAAAAGGAGGCAAAATTCAGGGAAGGATTTTGTATGGTAAAGACAAAATCTGCTTAATTGTTTTTTATGTTTTTTTCTCTCTTGCTTTGTCATATACAGGCATAGTAATGGAAGAGAAAGGTAAGTGACTTGTATTTTTTTTAATCTGGCATCAATTTTGCATCAATACTAGTGCTCTGTGTGATTGTTGTAGCAACATTAAAAGTTACAGGTACTACCCAACCTAATACTATTTTTAGAGATGTTGTGGGAAGGAGGAGGGAGGGACAAGGGTGGGTAATTTTCAGAATCTATATACATTATCTATTATGTATTGTTAAAATTTGTATGATTGTTCAACAGATTTCTCAATTAAAAAAGTTACAGGTAATTCTTCTGTGTCATATATAGTATTTGGGCACAATTGCAATGGTAAGATAATTTTAAAAGGATCAAACTGCAGCTTTCCTAGAATGAACAATTCTTTGTACAGATATTGAAATAAGTGAGGTTTCAATGGTTTGGGACTTGGCTGTGGCCCTCAGCCACAGTGACAGTGAATGACAGCAAAGACAGCATCCAGGATGAGAATCTTAACCCAAACATTGTGCAAGAAACAAATTGAACATTAATCATGACACCTGGGAAATTTTTAAATATTTTAAACAGCAAGGGAGTGTGATGTTCAGATGGGTCATTTCAAAGGTGTCATATTTCCTTCAGGATGGAGAATGGATTGTATGTTTAGTTGGGAAGGATTTCTGGAAGAAAACTGATAGGATTCCATTGAGAACCATTCCACTACACAAACAGCATAAAATTCTCATTCAGTGTCTGATAAAATTTCCTAAATCACTTTCATTCTAAAATTACCAATACACTGAATGTTTAAGATAATTTTTTCATTTTGGAAGACTAATTTCATGTAAAAACTGTGGTTCTTTGGAATTTTTAATTTCCTTACCTATTCATTAATTTTGATTCCTCTTACAGAAAAATAAGATAGTTTTATGCTTTATATACAAACACATGCACATATGTATACATATGCATTTCTGAATATGTACATAAGTATATATATATAGATATATTCCCCTCCTTTGGGAATTGAAATAATAGTGTGTTGATTAAAAACATATCACTAGCAATAGGTGTTTCCAGGATGTACCTACTGAATTTAATCACAACTTGGCACATAGGCCATCTGCAATATACCTATGGTAATGGTGTGTACGTGATACTGTTTAAACTCTGTTAAAATGTTTACATATTTAAATGTTGTTACACATATCACTGGAAATATTAATAGTCCTGAGATCTGATCTATTAATTTATTTAGAAAAACAAAACATCCTATTATTTGGTACCAATAAGTGGGAACCCATGAAATTAGAGTAGGTCTGTGACTTCTATTTAACCTTCATTTATTTCTTTTCTGTAAAAAAAAGTCTAAAGTTAAATATGTGTGCAAGCATCTTGGGGACAACTATGTATCCTTAGACTAAATAGTACCCACTAATATGCTCATTTAATAATGAGGTTATTTTGTGACTCAAAACATCCAGTTACACATGCCTAAGATTATTGACTTTTACGTGGTAGACTGCATGAATTGTTATCAATAATTGTTCAGTTCACTATTTCAATCTTATGACCTTATTTGTCCCCTGTTGCTTTTATATTTCAGCTGAACTTTCTAAGAAATTAGGTAAGTTTTGTAAGGCACTGCATGCTCACATTTATCACTCTGTTCTTGGAAGAGAAATTAATTGATGTGCAGATGGATAGGAGAATTTCTGCATTATATAGGAAATCTAGAATAATAAGTTTCATCAATATCAGGCCCAGATGATCCTACCAATAAAAATGAAAAATTAAAATGTCATAAATACAGATCAAGTAAGCCTGTATAGGAGGTAAGGAAGATTTGTAGGTCTCTATGTAATTCAGATCAAATTTGTGACTAAGTTCTATTAGACCCATCAATACTTTTTTTTAAAACAAACTGCATTTTCACATCCCATTATTTCTTGCTTTTGTGAAAACTCATACGAATATACAAAAATATACAAGGTCTTATTGTTTAAACATCCATGTGACTTGTACTCTCTTTCAAGTTGTTTAAGACTACAGAGGTCAAAATTGTCCTTATTATGTACTGTAAATAGCTGAGATTTATCAGTGATCTCGGGAACACGTGAGAAGCCTCTTGGCCCCTTCAGTATTCTCCTAACATATTTATCATCTGTCAAGTGGATCAGGTTTTGCTGAACACCTGTTATTCCTATTGCAAATCTCACGTTCACTTCCCTGGACTATGACTCTCTTCTTTGCAGAGTGTGCACTAATTATCTTCCTATTCTCTGGGGTCCTCAGGATCACATCCTGGTTGGGAGGTTAGGTGAATTAGCAGAGTTGCGGAGCCCTTACAGGTGTCCTGTCATTCCCTAGATCATGGCTGACATAAGGGGAAAGGGCCAGAAAATTCACTGCATTTCCCTTGACCCTTTATTTTTTTGACATTGTTCTCCAAGTTTTCATTTTATGTACTGAGGAGGCCATTTTTTAACGAAATATGACATATAAATACCTGGCCTCAACATCGTCTTTAATTTCATAGTTCTCCGTTCCAATTCATTTTGCCAGTATTAGTACTGGATCTGTCTTTTATCTCCAGTCTGTTTATAGGCTGTGACTCACTATCTCCAATTGACAAAGTTTATAATCTTAAAAGCAATGATTCTGCAAAATACCTACATTCAATAACTCAAAAGTTTTACAAGGAAAATACAGATTGAAATTAATAAGAATAAACATCTATTACAAATGCTTACAGAAATTTAGACAAGTCTCAGAAAACATATTTAATATCACATGTTAAGCTATCTCAATCGCATATGTTTTCAGTCAGCTTTTTCATTGCTGTGACTAAAAGACTCTACCAGAAGAATTATGGAAGGGACAGATCATTTGAGGCATAAAGGTTCCAGATATCTTAGTTCAAGGACAGCCAGCTCCATTCCTTGGGGTTGCAAATGAATCAGAATATCAGGGCAGAAGAGTGTGGCAGAGGAAAGCTTCTCCAGGCATCGCATTCATAGGCAGAGAATCCACATCATGGAAAATATATATACCCAGAGATACGGCCCCAGTGACCCACATAATGTAGGTACACCCTACCACTGTACAGCCCCAAGTTAATACCTACCAGGGGACCAATTCAATTTTGACTTAAGCCTCTCATAACCCAAACAATTCATCTCCCTGTTCCTGATATGTCACATATGAGCTTCTGAGAGACAACTCATACTCAAATCTTAACATATACATTTAGCATAATCAACTCTATTGCAATCATCAAAACTTACAAGTTGTTTCAAAAGTTCTAAAGTATTTATTTGAAATTTTTAGAAGAGAGATAAAACCATATTCCTTTAAGAGGAAGGCTTGTGATTAATGAATTTAAGGAAAAAAAAAACAAAAATCTCCATTGATAACAATGATTCAATGCTTTAGATTTTCTTTTTTGTTGACACATTAAAATTCAATCCTAGAAAAAACGTTACAAGGTTTTGAATCACTTTAAATGTAGCCAATTTACTCATCTTCACAAATTTTGTGAGACTTATATTTCACAATGTTTATCCTGGTTAGTATCTAATCTATAATCATATGTTTTCATATTCCTATGCTTTTATATCTCCCTTCTTCCAGTTGGTGAATCTTCCTTAAATGTGCACACTAGTTGTCATTATGAAAATGTTGAATTTAGTTTATTTGAACTTATATAATCTAATGACATACTCTAGAATTGGTATGTTACATGACATACAGATGAATTTTTGGACTCATTCACTATAGAATGTGCTTTCAATGTTGGCACAGAATCCAAGAAAACGTAAAAGGGTTTTTCTATTTACCAGCTTATGAAAACACATTTAATAGATTCAAATGTATTTTATTTTATAGAATTTTAGAAACAATTAACACTTAAAGTTGAATTTAGCTTCTTAAGGTTTAATATTTTAACTTTCTAAATTAATTAGACCTCTAAATAATATATTTAAAATATTTTCTCCAATAATGCTAAATCCAATTTAACAATTTTAAAATTAGGTTTCCCCACAGTACCAAGGTTTCAGATGTGTCTAGTTAAAACTTTCATCATTTATTCCTGCCAAAGAAAGACTCTAGCCATCTTGCATTAACTAAAGCTTTTTAATTGGCTAGACTCCTAGGTAATCATGTAGTTTAGTAACTATAAGAACACATTTATTCTCACCAATGTAAATTTACTGTTTAGAAACAAAAACAAAGAGTTGTAATACTAAACTCTCCAACACCAAAGAACATGCCAAGAGACCAAGAAACAGAGAAAGTGATGGTTTCGCTGACAGTCTTCCAAGACAATGAGCTCTAGGTGAAGATATAATATTCACAAGGATTCATAATCAGCATTTTAGCCTCTAAGCTGCAATGTCACCTCCAAGTTCTTCATGGCTAAGTACCATTGAGTGCACGTGATTCCTGAATGTCAACTGGATGTTACTGTTTCCTATTTTGCTTTTGAAATAAATATGCATTCCATTTCTCCCAATTCCCATTGACTTTTTGGGAAGGTCTTCTGGGAGTACAATTATTTTAACACATAGCCTTTTTTGCTGCTTTTTTTTTTTTTTTTTTGAGAGAAATGACTTAATGTAGTTTTTCACATGGCCTTAGTTGCTCCAACACTTAGTTGTGTAAGTGGTGCTGGGGTTTGAACCCAGGTCCTTGTGCTTGCCAGGCAAGTGCTGAAACCGCTGGGGCACTGCTCCAGCCCCCAGTCATTTATTATTTCTTTCTTTCTTTTTAATAATTTTTTTATTTTTGATCAACCACACAAGTTTTTAACAAAATAATATAAAACGTGTATAGTTTCTGGATGTTAGAATTGCCCCCAGGAGTGCCCCGCCCCCAATTACCCACCCTTATCCCTCCTTTCCCCTTCCCACAATATCACTAAAAAAGGATTATGTTGTATAACATTACACCTTATCAGGATTTAACACATGATAATAGACCAACTTTCTCACTGGCCAGGGTCTAGTCCCAAACTCCACAGATGAGTGGAGACAATCGACCCTTAGTTCTCTGGGTTATACTCAGCATAATTTCTTCCATAGCGATCCATTTACCTTTGAAGACTGCAATATCATTTTTTGTAATTGTTTTTTAAAATTCCATGGTATAAATATACACAGGTTTTGAATTCATTCATCCAGTGAGGGGCATCTGGGTTGTATTATTGTGTTACTAGCTGCTGTCAGTCTTTAGTTCTGCTCTGCTTTCACTCATGCAAGCTTTCTAACATCTCAATTTTACACTTAATACTAACTAAATTATGAAAGTGTACCACCACACTTTGTGTCTCTCAAACTGAGTTCCTTATGTGCCCTTTCTACAACTTTTTCACTTTCAGTTCTTTTTCAAAGAACAATTTATTTTAGATATTGTGCGAGATACCTATAGTTACTTCATTTCAACTTGCACTTTTTTCTGTTTCATTTTCTGTGTAGTACTTGAACCAACACTGCGTTTGAAGATAATTTTTCATTGCACATGATCAACATACTGGACCACTCATATTTGGTCTGCTTGTTTTGTCAAAGGGAGAAAATTTTCTTTTGAGGATTTTCTGTGGTTAAAGGCAGGAAAACATTATGCTTATATTTTCTTTTATGTGTTTTTTCTTTTCATATACAGAAATACTAACAGAAGAGAAACGTAAGTTTTTTTTGTTTTTTTTTTTGTTTTTTTACTTGAGCAGCGTTGTAACACCAAAATCAGTGCCCTCTGTGATTGTTATGGTAATACTAAAGCATGTAGTAATTGGGCACAATTGAAATGATATAATAATTTAAAAAGAACCAGAAATGAACATTCCCAGGAAGCGCACTCTCTTGGACATAAATGGAAGAGGTAGGCAGCTTCAGTGGTATGGTGTGGGACTGTGCCCCTGACACCTACCACTGACACTCCAAAAGGATGAGTGGGATGGGATTCCATGGATCCTTTTGGGAAGGGAAATGCCACGGACTGAGGAGCATAGTTGTCAGTGATAGTGTGGCTGAGGAAGCAGCAGAGCAGGTTAGGCCTGTTGAGGAGGGGAAGGGGCTGATTAGGTGGGGAGCTCAGCAGGTACTACTGTCCAGAATGTGCCCACTCCTGATTTCATCAGAGAAGGGCAACATCTGTCCCCATCCTGCCTCTCAGCACACCCAGGCAGAATTAAGCCTAGGAAGCCAGCAACGTAGATCTCTATGCAGGCTGATAATATTTTTGACTAGATTTTTCATTTATTTTTATTAATAGTTGAGTAGCTTTAGAAACAAATGCATATAAAGTAACTATATGATATGCACTTGATCATGATTCTTAGTTACTCCCACATTGCTGACACCCCAGTCTCTTGATTCTCCTATATTATGCCCTTAACAAATATAATTAACTATATATGATATGTATATACATATAAATACACACATATAAAATTGTGAATTTTGTACAATGAAATATTGTATACATAATATTTGACTTCTCAAGGGGTAAAGAGTATAGAATACTCTTAGTTGTCTCCCTAGATTGCTCCCTATCTTCCCCCTTCTCGAACCTTCCTGCTACTCTCTCTGCCCTCCCCCAGAGGGAGATTCCCGCAGATTGTGTTACTATGCCCTTGGTGGGTCCAATACATGAGTCTGAGTACATTACTCCCAAGCTTGGGTTTAGCTCCAGGCTCCACAACTGAGTAGAAACATTTGACCATTCACTCTCTGGGTTTGACTTACTTCACTTAGCATAATTTCTTCCATTGTCATCTATATTACATTGAAAGGTCGCATCTCTACCTGAACATTGTGTAAGAAACTAAAGTCTTAACATTAGTCAAAATCATGGAAAATCTTTAAATATGTTAAAAAGCAAAGGGGTATGATGATTAGTTGTTCATTTCAAAAATGTGTTCATTTCAGGATGTTAATGGATTATATGCTTAGTTTGGAAGGATTTCTGGAAGAAATGTTAAAGCGAAACTACTAAGAGACTCTTTTAAACAAACAGAATAAAGTTCAATCCATGCTTAATGATTTCTTATTCAGTGTTCATTGTAAAGTTCCATAAATAAATTCATTTCTGTCATTATATAAATTTAGTAGATTCTGGAATGTTTAGTTTCAGTATATAAAATTAATTTGAGGTATATAAATATATGTACATATACACACACATATATATGTATATGTGTGTATATATATATATTTATTTATTTTATTTTTTCCCAAAATAACTGATATAGGGCTGTGCTGGTTAAAATTTTAACACTAGTAAATAGTGGTTCCAAGAGTTTTCTTCAGATTCTTTATCAGTCATGGCACATTTTTCATCTGCGCTAAACCTGTGGGAATGTTCTAAATGTGATATTAGTTATACTCTGTATTAATATTTTCCCATATTTAAAAACCTTTATAAATAGATATCATTTTTACTCAGTTTAAATCAATTCAGAAAAAGAAAACTTTATATCATCCGATACCTGGGACACCGTGAAACCAAATGGGAACTATGCAATCTATTTAATCTTCCATACTCTGCATGCATGCGTGTGTGTACATATATATATATATGTATATCTATACATACATATATATATGTATATAGTTAACTATTCAAGCATGAAGGAGACAAGAATGTATGCTTAGACTGAATATACCCCTCTCACATGATCATTGCTTTTTTAAATAATGGGGCTGTTCTATGACACGCAGTATCGTTTTTCACATGACCAATGATTATTGGCTTTTGTGTGACAGAATAAATAATTTTTCACTGGTAGTTGCACTTTGTTTTTTTAATCCTGTGAACTATTTTTTCCCCTGATTGCTTTTCTTTTTCAGCTACACTCTCAAAGAAATTGGGTAAGTTTTGTAAGGCATTGTATACTCAAATTAATCACACTGTATCAGGAAGTTAAAATCATGGATATGCAGATGAATTTCAGAATTTCTTTATTCTAAGGGACATCTTGAATCATAAATATCATAAAAATTAGTGGTAGATAATTATACTGGTATAAATGAACGAATTAAGTGTCTTAGATACAGATCAAGTAACTGCAAGAAGTAAGGAAGATTTGTAGTTCTCTACATGGTTCACATCAAATTTGTGATTATTACAGATCTTTCTTTGAGATTTATCTGTTCTTCTTTAAAAAACCTTACCTCTCTCATGTTCTATTTTTTTCTTTTGTGAGGACACAAGAGTACACTTCAATTTTCCTTAAAAGCACCATGTTCTTATCATTTAACATCAATGTGTGGCTGAACATTGCTTGTGCTCTCCTTCAAGGTACTTAAGACCACATGTGGTGAAATTATCCTTAAATAACCCGGATTGATCAGTTATCTCCCTGGGAACACATGTGAAGCCTCATGTCCCCATCAGCTTTCTCATAACATCTGTGTCACCTGTCAAGTGGGTCAGGTTTTGCTGAATACCTTAGGCTTACTTTGCAGGCATCAGGCATATTTCCCTGTCTCATGAGTGTTCTCCATGCTGAATATGCAGTGATCCACCTCATCATCTGCAGTGTCCTCAGGAACACCTTCATTGGGAGGCCATGGGAATCAGCAGAGGTTCAGAGCACATGGAAGTGTACTGTCAGGGGGCAGGAGTAGTGGCTCAGTGGGTTTGGTGCTTGTCTGGCATGCACAAGGACACAGGTACAAACCCCAGCACCAGGTACACAACAACATGTATTGTAGCAGTAAAAACCACACAAAAAGCTAATAATAAAATTGATAATATCACTGTCCCTCCTCCCCCACCCCACACTCTTATGCTTGCTCTCTCCCTCTCCCTGTCTCTTAAAAAAGTGTCCTGTCATTACTTGGATCCTGCCTGACATAAGAGGAAAAGTCAGTAGTTTTGCCACATTTCTCTTGACAATTTTAATTCTGTGACATTGTTCACCAAGGTTTGGTTTTATACACTGAGAAGACCATTTTTACCAAACTTGAATTATGAGTATCAGCGTTCTTAACTTCAATGTCTATAATTTTAGTTCTCCCTTCCAAGTAATTATGTCAGTATTAGTAATGGATCTCAGTCTTTTATCCCCGGTCTGTCTATAGGCTCTGACTCACTATCTCCAATTGACAAAGTTTATAATGTTAGAAGGAATAATTCTGCACAACACTAACAGGTAACAACTAGGAAGTATTACAAGGAAAATACAGATTGAAATTAACAAGAATAAGCTCCTATTACAATTAATTACAGAACATTTAGACAAGGCCCAGAAAAATATATTTAATTTCAGATGCATACATATCTCTAGTCGTATATTATTTTAGTCAGCCTTTTCACTGCTGTGATAAAAGGTAAAACCAGAAGAATTATAGGAGGAACAAATTTTATGGGGTCTCACACATATGGAGATTTTAGTCCAAGGATGGTCTGCTCCATTCCTTGGGGCTCGAGATGGGGCAGAACATCCTGGTAGAAGAGGGTACCAGAGGAAAGCAGCTCCAGGTATTGTGTCCAAAGCACAGAAATAGATTTCACACCAGATACTATACATATAGTTAAAGGCATGACCCCTCTGGCTCACCTAATCCAGCCTGCAGTTACCATCTTATGTCTAGAAGATGACAAACTCAATGATTGACTTAAGGCTCTTCTAACTCAAGTATTTCAACTCCGCCTTCCAGGATTGTCACACATGAGCTTTTGGGGTCACCTCATATTCAAACATAAACACACTTAGCATAACAAACTCTTGTAATCTTAAAAAAATAACATGTTTATTAGCAGTTCCAAAGTATTCATTTAAAAGACTTTATAAAACCTGATTCTTTTGAGAGGAAAACTTGCTAATAAAATTTAGCACACAAAAGAAATCTCTCAGTAGATAAGAATGGATCAATGCTTTAGATTTTCTTTTATATCAGAACGCTAAAATTAGACCTTAGAAAATTTCTTGAAAAATTTAAATCACTTAGGTAAATATAACCCATTTACTCTCACATTTTCGTGATACTTACTTACACTTACTTTCTCCTCCCTTTAGTGTTTCATCCATAGCTGCACATCTTCATAGCTCTAAGATTTTATATCTCTTTTCTTCCAGTCTTCCAGTTGCAGAATCCTCCTTAAATTTACACTTTAGTCATCCTTGTGAAAATTTTGATGTGAGGCTAATTAAACCTATATATTCTAATGAATTATTCCCATATTGGTATATTATCTTCAGTGAACTATAGGTGAAATTGCTTGTGCTTCTTCCATTTAGAATTACACTAGTTATGATTTTAATTCTAAATAGACTTGCTTTTAGTTTTGGCCCAGAAGCCAAGAAAATTTAAAAGAAATTTTCCATTTACTAGCTTATAAAAGCTCATTAAATAGACTCCAATATGTCTTACAGAATTTTAGAAACTTAGCGCTTAAATCTAGCTGTTCACATTTAGTGTTTTAATTTTCAAAATTAATGAGACCACTCTAACAATCACATTCAGCAATATTTCTCCCATTTATATTAAATCTAATATAACCATTTTTCAATTAGTCTACCCATGAACACTAAGGTTTCAGAAAAGTCTAACACTTGTAGTCATTTATTCCTGCCAAACAAACTTAAAGCAATGGATTTACACTAAAAACAACTGACCAAAAGTAATGCTTTCTCAATTGGCTGTCCTCCTAATTAAACATGCAGGTTAGTAACTTGAATGACACCTTCATTCTCTCCAATGAAAGTTTACTGTTGACCCACAAAGCAAAGACTATCAGAAATTTTTACAGTATGACCCAGAAATGGGGTTTCTTTGTATAATTAGGAACAGAACCTCTCAGCTATGATGCAGGCTGAGGTCAAATGTTATGTAGCCATTCATCCTTATGTGGGCACGAATTCTACGTTTTCAATTTATTTTCCTCTTTAGCGCTCACAATAGGAAGCAGTGCTTTTCCTCAGTCCTTTTGAGAGTTAACAATTGTTTCTGAAATGAAATAAGAAAAATCTCTAGGTAGATAAACAGAACAATACATATCAGTTTATTCACACAGTACCATAAGTGAATTCATGAGAAAAACTATGAGGTCATAACAAGACAAAAATTTGAGAGAAAATCAAACAAAAAACATAGCCTTGGGCTGGAGTGGTGGATCAGTGGTTAAGGTGCTTGCCTGGCATGTGCAAGTATGTGAGTTCTAACCCCAGCACCACATACAGAGCAAAGTGTCGGAGCAACAAAAGCCATGTGAAAAACTAAAAATTGATCCTGTCTCTCACTGTCCCCTCTTCCTTTAAAAAAAAAATTAGTAATTTCCTCAAAGTGCATGTGGTATATCTATATCAGAGTAGAAAGCACTATTATATCAGTTTAATATTCCAAATACTAAAAGATGTAAGGCCCTATTCCACAGGAAACAATTCTTAATATAATAGTTATATAAAATATGTGAAGATGAGAGATACGTAGATATATCTATATAGATCTCTATATATATATGTATGTATATATAATCAAACCAATCCACAATCTAGCAACAAAGAAATTATTCTTTTGATACTGTCAAAGATGATTCAGAGGATATATCTTAATTTTGGTTTTCAAATATTCCAAAGAATAAGAGTGCGTTTGAGAGACTGGGGCAGTAGCTCAAATGTTATGGCTTGCCTGGCATGTGTGAGAACCTAGATTTGAACCTGAACACCATGTACACAAACTTTCTGAGCAACAGGGGCCACATGAAAAACTAAAATTTATATTCATTCTCTCTGACTGTTCCTCTTTCTCAAAAAAAAGATTGCATTTAATAGTTGTATGGAAGAGCAGGGAGATTCAAAATGGACTTAATGCTTTATGTCCTCATCAAGAGGACAGATAGACTTGAGGTAGAGACTGACATAAGATCCAGAATTAAGACAAGTAAGCATCAGGATGCCTAAGGAACCTGTGGTTTTAACACTTTTAAGTCTATTGGGAAATTCTTTTGCTATTTCTGATATCTCATTGATGTTTCTATCTGCAATGTTCAAATAAGGGCTGTAATGTTGCATTGGACATCAAAAGATGTGCTTCACTCTGGATATAGTGTGATGCAGAAGCACCAGGAAGGTGCATCTCTAATCTGATGAAATACATCCTCTCCCCTGATCACTTAAGTCTCCTTTAATGTTTTCTTGATGAACTGAAAATTGTAAAGCTAGTTTAAGATGGAGAGTTTGAAAATAGTTATCACTTTTTTTCCTCAGCCTTGGTAATTCACCTAAGACTTTTATATAAAAGGACACATAAAGTATTCTATTCTTTTCAATATAAGTACTCACATATCAACTTATATTCCTTTGTTTATGTTAGGATTTGGTTCAGGAAATATGAGTTCCCTCATTGTCAGGCATACTGGACCACCCATATTTGGTCTCAGTTTCTATTTTGTCCAAGGGAGAACAATTTCTCTTTAGGATTTTCTGTGGTTAGAGACAAGAAAACATTTGTTAACATTTTGTTTGATGTGTTTGTTTTTCTTTTCATAAACAGACACAGTAATGGAAGAGAAAGGTAAGTGACATGCATTTTTTTACTTTTACAGTATTATAATACCAACCTTAGTGCCTTGTGTGCTTGCTATGGCAACACTAAAAACACGGGAATTACCTGTATGACCTACGTATAGTAGTTGGGCACAATTGAAATATGATAATTTGAGAAAGGATCAGAACACAGCATTCCTAGGAAGCTTCCTGTCTTTATCATGGATGGAGAAAGGAGGGATGCTTCAGTAGTGTGGTGTGGGACTGTGAACCTGAGGCCTCCCAGTGCATCCTCACTAAGGATGAGTGACTCTTCCTACAGCAGTTAGATGGGAGTCCATGGATCCTGTTGGGGAGAAAGATGCCATGGGCTGTGGTACTTATTAGTCAGTGACAGTGTGGCTGATGTAGTGGTATAGCAGGTTACACCTGTTGAGGAGTGGAAGGGGCCAATTAGTAGGTTAGATCAGCAAGCACTGCTGTTTAGAATGTGTCCACTCCTGGTTCCAGCTGGTATGGGAGACATCCGCTCCATGACTGCCTTTCAGCACACCAAGGCAGAGCTGGTCCTTAAAGGCCAGCAATGAAGATCTATCTCCAGACAGAGAATCTTTATCTGAACACTGCACAATAATCAAAAAGGTTAACACTGATGAAGAAACATAGGGTATCTTTAAATGTGTGAAACAGCAGAGGAGATTGATGATTAGATGGTCATTTCATAGGTGTGGATAGTTGTAGCTGGCATTTTCCTATTAGTTCTATTCCACCCCTTACTAGATCATAACAAATTAATTCAATTGATTTCATGGTGTTGAATGTATGAAATGATTAGTTGGGAAGGATTTCTGAAAGAAATATGAGAAGAAATTTTCTCAGATATGTTCCTCTAAACAAACAGCATTAAATTCAATCCATACTTAAGAATTTCTCACTCAGTATTTGTTATACAGACTCATAAATGAAATTTCTTTCTATACTTATGTAATTTAAAAGTTTCTCAAATTTTTATTTTTTCACTATACAAAATATGTATATATGCACATATATACTTCATATATACATATATACATACATATATGCTCATATATACATATACATACATATATATATGTATATACTTTTTTCCATGAGAACTGAAATAGGATTGTGATGGTCAAATTTTCAATGCTGGCAATTAGTGGTTCCAAGACTTTCTTCAGATATTTCATCAGCCTGGGCACATGTCATCTGTTATATATGTATAGTAATGGTGTAAACATGATTATTTATAGTCTCAATTAAAGTCTTTAAAAATTCAGCTACTTTTATGCATATTACACATGATATTATTTTACTATTAATAAAATCATATCTAATGATGAATTCAGAAAAAGTAAGCATTACATCCTGTAATAATATATTGGATCCCATGAAAGGAAAATGGATCTATTTAATCTTCAATTACTTTTGTCTTCAAACATAAAAAATTATCATGTTAACAATTGTTTCAAATATCATGGAGATAAAAAATGTACCTTTAAACTGAATTTTCTCCTCTCACATGTTTTCTGCTTTTTTAATGTTAGGACTGTTCTATGACCCTCAGGCTCACAGACCAAAGATTGTTAACTTTTGTGTAATAGAGGAAACTAATTATTTTTCACCAATACTTACAATTTGATTTTTCAATTTTGTGAGATAATTTTCCCATTTGCTTTTATTTTTCAGCTACACTTTCTAAGAAACTGGGTAAGTTTTATAAATAATTGCATACTTAAACTTTTCTATTTCAAGAAGACAAATGCTTGCATGTGCACATGAATATGACAGTTTCCAGGTTCTATATGAAATGAAAACTGGGGACTAAATTTTTGAACTTGATACAAGTATGCATGTTTCCCTCCAAAGAGAATATTTTCAGTTGTCATAATGATCAAATATCCAGATCTCTGAGATCATCCAATTCTGTGGTCAGAAAACTCAGTAAAATAATGGATAGGATTGGACCACACTTTATCCTACTCTCAATGCAGAAGAGGTAAAGGAAAGAAAACAGCAGCAATAATTCACAAGTCTAAAATTTGATCAGAGAAATACTAAGTTTAGACATGGGGGATTCCAAGAAGGGGAGCCACAGGAAGCCTGCTTCTCATTTGGCCCCATGACTGGATGAAAATACTCTAAGACAGCTCTACTGGGCTGAGGTGCTTTTAGGGGGAAAACATCACCCCTGGAATAAAACCTTAGTTACAAGAGGATTTTGGAGGATCAGTGATTTTGGTACAGCAAGTAGAAAAGAGAGATTTTATCCATCCCAGCAGGGAAATTGCAACTGCACCCGCCATTGCTCCCAATCAGCAAGGGAGCAGGAGAGTAACTGAACCATAATGTGTGATCTGATCTGCCTTAGACAACGCAAGTTCAATGAGGAACCCTGCATTGAGCTCAACTAGAGACAACCCTACTATACTTCAACTGCACAAGAGAACAGTGTCTCTCAAGTTCCTGCAAGGGAGTAAATTAGCCTTCTTGAAATGTCTGGTGGGAGGGAGTCAACAATTCATAATTCCACCAGGAGTCAGCCATGGTTCAGAAGCTGAACCTGTAAGAGGAGGCATGGGGCAGGCCCAGGTTTCACTTACTTCAAGGGAATTTGAATTAGTGGAGTGCAGGGAGCCTTGTTAAGCCTGTGCACCCTACCCCCTGCAGCAGGAAGCCTCATGTGATAAGCTAAGTTAGGACAGGAACACTAAAGAGACCACAGTCTGAGCTCAGAAACCCTGGAGGGATTGTGAATGTAACCATGGGAGGGAACATTGATCAGCACTTGACTCCCTGCCCAAATATCTGGAAGTTTCTGTAGTTTGAGATCCCCAGGGAGCCTAACAAATGCCAGCCCTAAGGGCAATCATTAATTTGATCTCTTTAGGGAATTCTTCACCCAGAAAGCCCTCAACTCTTAAGCAGATACCCAGTCTTCTGCTTGAGCTCACATAATGCCAGACTCATAGACCATGCCAGCAAAATTCATGGGGACATTGAACACTGGCTCCCATGTGTACAGAGATACCTTCAATGAATGTGGTTCCATTTTTCTATTAAGAACTTTTCACTTTTTTTCCCTGTTTTTGATGTTTTTTGTGTGATATCTAGAGAAGTTGATTGGTTCATGGACATGTAGCATGTAGCTGTCTTTCTGGGGTTTTTGTTTCTTTCTCTTGGGTTTTTTATTGTTTTTTTCCTGCTTTTCCTCTCCTCCTTTTTCACCTTTCATTCTTCTCTCTATATTCCCTTCATTCCTGAGCATTTTCTTCAATGTAAATCTTTATCATTGTCCTGCATGCCGAGGGTTGCAATTTTGATCAGTACATTTAGTATTTGAATTGAATTGTGTCCAATTCACAAAGTTGTCCTGTACTTGCTTCTACCCTTTCTTCTAGTGTAATCTAAACTCTATTAATATCCCTTTCTTCCTTCATCTACTTTGGTACTTCTATCTCTTCTCTCTCTTTTTCCGTTGCCCTCAGCAAATCCTTCACCACCTCTACTTTCTCTCTCTTCATGCTTAGATATTGCAACCTCCTCTCTCTTTTCTAAAATTTCCTACTCACTCAAGCTTCTAATTAGTTTTTACCATTCAACCCCCCGTCATTAATGTTGTGAATCATTACTGCTTTGAATGTAAAACTTGTTAATGATTGTATGCTTTGAAGCCTGATACAGATTATGATTTAATACTATTATTGTCAAAAGTAATGGCTAACAATACTGTTCATTCAACAGGTAGAATTTAACATTGTAATAGAGGTAGTTTGTACTAAATAACCAGTTTAATACCATTTATGGTATGCGTTGGTTGTTCATATTGATGATCTCCTATTACTTCATGTGGAAGTGGAAATCTTAAGGGACACTAACATCACATTTTAGGAATTTGACTTCTAAACTCAACTTTTTGATAATGCCCTAACCCAAGTATGGAACAGGATAAAACAGTCAATCCAACAACAAAGACACAAAGAACAAGAAGCAGATAAACATCACAGGCCAAAAATTAACATCAATTTAAGGGCTGAGAAGAAGCCTATGCACAAACTCCACCTCACATACCAGTGTGCCTAGAATGCTGTCCCTGCCCTGGCAGGTGAGTTGGGCACCCCAGTGGACCCAATACCTGGACACCACCCAACTGTCATGCACACTTTCCATGTCCAGATATATTGGACCCATCCCACCAATAAGGAACCCAGGTCTAAGTTCAGCATATAGTTGATCTGTTCTAGCCTCCCCCACACCTCTGGATCCCTAGAACCCAGTGATGCACCCATATTAATTAGCTTCAACAATGCAGCAGGCTCTCCAGCAAACCTACCAGGTGCCAAGTCCAAGCCCAGGAACCTAGATACAAAAGGAGCAAGCAAGGAGCCCATTGTCAAGGAGTGGAATGAAAATCTAGAATAAATCATCAGTGATTTGATAACTCAAAAGAACAATGAACTCAATGCTAAATGAGAAGCTCAAGAGATAACAATCTATTTTCAAAAAAATAGACCTACTAAAAAAGGAAGTCACAGAGCCAAAATCTGTAGTCAATCCCATCAGAGCAACCATGGAAGAATTTAATAATTGACTAGCTTCTATGGAAAACAGACCTTCAGCTCTCAAACAACTTCTGATAATCAGGAAAAGCTGTGTAAGCTTGAGCACATGGATGACAAAATCTTCTCATAGAACATGAACAGAATTTTCAATATGTCTGAGATGAAATTATAAGAACAAACTAAAAGAGGGAAATGTGAAAAAATCAAAATGCAAGCAAATGGTATAAGGAAAATTTTCAGTGAAATAGTTAATGAAAAAGTTTCCCATATAAAAATTGAGTCAAATATGCTCATCTAGAAAGCTTAGAGGACACCCAATAGGCCTAATCAAATGAGAAGCTTGCCAAGAAATATAATATCCAAAATACACAGCAGGACAATCAAGGAAAATATATTAAACACCACAAGGGAGAAACATCAAATCACACTCAGAGGCAAAGCAATAAGGATTACCTCTAACATTTCAGCTTAGAATCTGGAAGCAAGAAGAACCTCAATGGAGATCTTTCAAGATCTGAATGACCACAACATGCAGCCAAGAACACTATGCCCATCAAAACTCAGCTTCACATTTGATAGGGAAATAAGCACTTTTCATAATATCTAACTCGCAACATTCATGAACAGAAAACCATAATTACAAAGAATCCTCAAAGATAAAATACAGATAGAAGGACAACAAAGCACCCCTCAAAACCCATAAGTAGAAGAAAATGAATAAAGGTGCACCATTTCAATACACAAACAAGACAGCACAGAACTTACTAATAAAACACAACTATGAACCACAACCGCAGAACTATTGTAACACTGAAGGCAAATGGTCTGCGTGCACCAATCAGAAGACATAGATTGGCAAATTGGTTAAAAAAAAGCAAATCCAACAATATCCTGATTATAAGAGACCCACATTATAGCAAATGACATCTGCAGATTGAGGGTGAAAGGATGGAAAATTTTCTAATGTGTATGGCCTAAGAAAACAAGCTGGTGTAGCAATACTTATATCCAAAAAAGTAGGTATCAAACATACATAACCATCTCAGCTGATGCAGAAAGGCCTTGGAAAAGAATCTGCACCCATTTATGTTCAAAATTCTAGAAAAGATAGGAATTAAAGGAACTTAGTTATGTAAAGGACATAGATGACAAATTCTCCACTACTGTAATACTAAACTGAGAAAAGTTAAATTGCTATTAAACTTATGATCATTAAAAGGCTATCCACTCTCACGACTTTCACTCAGCACCATTCTTGAGATTCTAGCCTGAGCAATCATGCAAGAGAAGGAAATCAAAGGGACAAGAATAGGAAGAGAAATTCAAACTATTCCTTTTTGCTGACAACATGATACTACATCTGGAAAACCCAAAAAACTCCAGCAGAAAAGTGCTTGAGCTTATAAAATATATTTAGCAATGTGGCAGACTACAAAATTAATATCCATAAATCAATAGCTTTCCTATACACTAAGAATAAAAGGGCAGAAGAAGAAATCAGTAAATTGATTCCATTTACAATATCCTCAAAGAATGAAATACTTGTGAATTAATCTAACAAGGAATAGCTCTCCTATACACTAAGAATAAAAGGGCAGAAGAAGAAATCAGTAAATTGATTCCATTCACAATATCCTCAAAGAATGAAGTACTTGTGAATTAATCTAACAAGGAATGTAAAAGACCTCTACAATGCAAATTATCAAAAACTGAAGAAAGAAATCAAAGAAGACCTGAAAATATAGAAAGATGCTCCATGATCTTGGTTAGACAGAATTATCATAATTAAAATGGCTATTCTGCCAAAAGCACTATATAGATTAAGTGCAATCCATATCAAGATACCAATGACATTAACAGTTTTGGAAAAACCAATTCTCAGAATCATTTAGAAAAAACAGAAACCCAGAAGAGCAAAACCATTACTAAGCAAGAAAGACAAAACAGGTAGATTCACAATACCAGATCCAAAACCATACTATAGAGCTGTAGAAATAAAAATATCATGGAATGGTATTGAAATAGGAACGAAGACCAATGGAATAAAATAGAAGGCTCTGAAACAAAACCCACAAAAATTTAAACATCTCATCTTTGACAAAGGGGGTCAAATATAACTTGGAGGAATGACAGCCTATTCAAATGGTGCTGGAAAAACTGGACAGAAATTTGCAGGAAGTTGAAATTGAATCCCTCATCTTGTACAAATTTCAAATCAAAATGGATCAAGGAAATAGAAATTAATCCAACTACTAGAAGAAAAATGGCACACACTCCAGCATTTTGGAGTAGGCAAAGATTTCTCAAGCAGACTCCTAAAATGAAAGAAAGAGATCAATGAGTGTTAGGCTATTAAACTAAAAAGCTCCTGCACAGCCAAGGAATGGGTCAAAATTATCAAGAGGAAACCTACATAATGGGAGATAATCATGGAATGTGATTCCACTAACAAGGGAATAATATCCAAAATTTACAAAAAAACTAAAAAAAATATAAAAAAAGTAATCCAATCAATAAATGGGCCAAGATATAAACTTATCAAAAGAACAATTTGAGCAAGTCAGTGAATACATGAGAAAATGTTTTAAATCTTCAGTGATCAGAGAAATGTAAGTAAAAAACATTAGTATTTCATCTCACTGCAGTCAGATTGGCAAAGACGAAGAAAACAGTAGCAGATGCTGGAGGGGTTGTGGGAAGTTTTGGAACACTAAAACTGTTGGTAGAACTGCAGACAGGTATAGATGCTCTGGTAAGCTATGTGGAGAAGCCTCAAAAATTAGGGATGGATCCACTGTACAACCTAGGTTTCTTTCTTGGTATTTTCCCAGAGGCATTAGAATGAACATATTATAGCAACATAGCAAAATCTACTTTCATAGCAGCTCAATTTACAATAGCTAAATTATGGAACCAACACAGATGCCCCTGACTGGATTAATGGATCCAAAGTGTGGAATGAACACATGCACACACACGCATGCACGTCCTGGAGTTCTACTCAGATATGTTAAACAATGATACTGCAGCCTTTGAAGGTAAATGGATGGCAATGGAAGAAATAATGTTGAATGACGTTAACCAAAAACAGAGCATCAAAGATTGAATGTTTTCACTCCTTAATGGAAACTGGGGCCATACCCAGGCATGGGGTAAAAGTAGTCAAAATCATGTATTGGACCCGCCATGGTCATAGCAATGCAAAAATCTAGGATAACAATACATATGTGGGGGATGGGTGTGGAAGGGACAGGGAGATGGGAAATTCTGAAAAATTGACAATTTTATTTATACATATAATATATACTAACATATTTATACTACATATATATAATATATATACTATATGTACTATATGGATGTAGTCAATTACATTTGTTAGGGGTACAATATAGAAGAATGAAGAGACTGGGGTATGAGCAATGTGGGGGTTACTATGGTAGACCTTCAGTGACAACAATCCCTAAGGATGTCTAATGAGTCTGTGGTTTTAACACTTTAAGAAGTGCACTGGGAAATTCTTTTGCTATTTTTGAAACTCCATAATTCATGGCTTGTGGCAATGTTTATATAGGGCTGTAG
>PVKS010029618.1:0-25197 GCA_004027875.1 Aplodontia rufa | reverse complement strand
TTTCAAAAGACATCATATCATGCTCCCTTATGGCCGAGTAGTATTCCATAGTATATATGTACCAAAGCTTTTGTATCCACTCATCAAGTGAGGGGCATCTGGGTTGGTTCCATAGTCTGGCTATAGTAAATTGAGCTGCTATAAACATTGATGAAGCCACATCACTATAATATGCTGATTCTAAGTCTTTTGGGAAAATCCCAGTAGTGGGATAGCTGGGTCATAAGGTGGTTCCATCCTTAATTTTTTGAGGATTCTCCACACTGCTTTCCATAGTGGCTGAACCAGTTTGCAGTCCCACCAGCAGTGTAGTAGTGTTCCTCTTTCTCCACAGCCCGAGAGAGTCAGTTTTTATTTAGTTTTCCATGTGGCCTTTGTTGCTCCAACACTTTGTTGTGTACGTGGTGCTGGGGTACAAATCTGTGTCCTTGTGTGTCCAAGGCAAGTGCCGTAACTGCTGAGCCATTGGTCCAGCCCCATTTTGTGGATTACTTTAAAAGTAGTGTTGGAGGTTGTTTTGTTTTGTAATAGTGAAATTATCACAGGGAAGGCAATGAACTAAGGCTAAAATGAACTTTCTGATATTGGACTAGGACCAGAGGAATTCAGTACACATGGTGATATTTGTAATGACAAGTACAGAAAAATAGATGTGTGTCTCTGCAGCGATTGATATACATAAATAGGTTTCCTATCTCTGTTTGCTTCGAGGATCAGTAAAAGGAAGCTTACCTCACCTGTCCTTTTCTAGACAGTGGTACTTTTCTTTTTTTAAATTAGTGCATTATTAGTTTTACATAATGTTGGGATTTGTTGTCACATTTTCCTAGATGCACACGATTCAGCAATACAATTTGTTCAATACTCCCCCTCCCCAACATCCCTCTACCTCCCTCCTCCTGTCCCCTGATCCCTTGCCTTTCTTCTGGGTCCTATTTTGTTCCTAAAAACCCCAAATACAGTGACATAATTCTTATACCTATGAAAAACATTTTTTTATATATATGGCTATAGTATAAACAGTAACATTTATAACTGCTTGGAATGTACCTTGCTTTATCTCAGTTCCAACACATTTCTCCTTTTCCCTTCCTATCATCCCTTGCTATTCTTCAAAATATTTGACAATGGGATTAACCATGTACGTTTTTGTACACGTATGCAGCATCGCTTGTTCAGATATCTTACAACGTATCTTGCAACTGTATCTCATAAATATTAGCATTTTGCATTTTTGTTCTATGGATCTAATACATGAGTTTGTCTATTCCCAAGCCTGGGTTTAGGTCCAGCCTCCACAAATGAGGGATACCATTTTTCCCTTGACTCTCTGAGTTTGGCTGACTTTGCTCAGCATGATTTCTTCCAATGCCGTCCATTTACCTTCAGTAGATGCAATATCATTGTTTCTAATAGCTGAGTAAAATTCCATTGTGTATATATATATACCAGTGCTTTTGGATCCATTCATCCAATGAGGGGCATCTAGGTTGGTTCCATAATACTTTGTTTTTTAAATGTTTATTGATTAATATTTAAACTGTATTTAGAGATCAAGGCTATGCCCTGTCCCTCGTAGAGGAAGACTAGAGTCTTTGGGAGATCTGCATTCCTTCTGACTTTTTCTCGGCATTAGTACCGAGTAGGGACAAGTCAAGTGAAGTAGGTAGGTGGTGAGGAAATTATTAGGGAACTAGGGCAGTATTGTCAGAACTTTTCCTCTTCACTGGATTTAGTCAGTCACTCAGAATGTACAGTAGTGTTATTTTTTATTGCAGTTTCGCCTGCCTGTCTTTCTTTCCTTCCTTCCTTCTTTCCTTCCTTCCTTCCTTCCTTCCTTCCTTCCTTCCTACCTACCTACCTACCTACCTACCTACCTTCCTACCTTCCTACCTACCTTCCTACCTTCCTACCTACCTTCCTACCTACCTACCTACCTACCTACCTACCTTCCTTCCTTCCTTCCTTCCTTTTCCTTTCACCAGGGATTGAACCCAGGGCACTTATCCACTGAGCCATATCCCTAGTACTTTTTATTTTTTACTTGGAGACAGAGTCTCCTTACATTGCTGAGACTGGCTTTGAACTTTCCATCCTACCTTAGCCTCCAGAGCTCCTGGGATTGCAGGCGTGGGCCACCATGCCTGGCCTGCTTTTTGTTTCTCTTGTTTTCTCATTATCAGATGGGCATTGACTGAGCTATTTAGCTCAAACTTTGCACCTAAGAAAGATTTGTCTCACTGACAAAATTCCAAATGTACAACAACACGTTTGTTGACAAGGCTGTGGGGAAACAGGTACCCTCAATTTTGCTGATTGCAATGCAGAGTTGGTACTAGTATTCTGGAGGGAAATTTTGTGATACCTAAAATTTAGCATTTACCCTCTGATCCTTCTAAGAATGTATTCTGAATATGCCTCCAACAGCACAAAAATGTGTATCAGTAGCAATGATTAATTATAGCATTGTTTGGGGCTGGAGCGGTGGCTCAGTGGTTACGGTGCTTGCCCGGCATGCGCAAGTACACGGTTCAAACCCCAGCAACCCATGTACACAACTAAGTGTTGGAGCAACGAAAGCCATGTGAAAAACTCAATAAAAATTGATTCTCTCTTTCTCTCTCTCACTGTCCTTATCTCTTTAAAAAAAAATTATAGCATTGTTTAACTTGCAGTGTATTGGAAGCAACCTAAATGCCCACACATTTAGTTTGTATAAATGATTGAATGAACTATGGTGCTTTCATAAACTAGAATACTGTAAGGGTCTAAAAAAGAAAAGAATATTTCTGACCTGGTAGAGGGTGGTTTCCATTATATATTATTAAGTGAAGAAAACATGAAAGAATGTTTATTTATGGTGTCCTATCTTTTATGTAAGAAAAATGAGATCTAAGAGTATATGCTTAATTGTAGAAAAGAAACACATGAAGGTTAAACCAAAAACAAAAGATACCAGTTAACAATAAGAGGTGATTGAGAGGGCTGGAGTGGTGGCTCAGTGGTAAAATCCCTTGCCTGGCATGTACAAGGACCCGGGTTTGAACCCCAGCACCACATACACAACTAAGTGTTGGACAAACAAAAACCAGATGAAAAAATAAATAATTCTGTCCCACCACAAAAAAAAAAAAAAAAAAAAAAAAAAGGGATCCCTATGGCAGGGTTGGAAGTGAGCAGCACCTTTAGAACAATGGGACTGTTTTACGTACTTCCCAAATAAAACCATTAGCCACCAACCAGGATATTGGGGAAACCCAAAGAGGAATAGTAGAATTACACTTAAGGGAACAGGGAGGAAAAGAGCTAAGTAACCTGAGTAATAGTAGAAAATGTTATTTTGATTCGATAACATGAAGCTGATGGCAGAAGAACTGCACAGATGTGCTGTGGTCTAGTTAATGAAGGTGTTTCTCACAGGAGTGCGGGTTAGCACTGAACACTATGGTAGCCATCAGTGGACAAATAAGTTAAATGTAGACAAAATTAGGTTCTCGGTGTTGAAGAAAGGAAGTACAAGTATGGAAAAGGTAAATGAACTTCATGGTATTGAAATTGAATTGGAAGTGTAAATATAACATGGTTTTTTAATATTGATACAGACGTAGCAATCAAGATGTGTATAGTTTGCATGTTTCTTCACTGTTCCAAGAAGGCCCAGAAGCAGTGATGTCAGTGCACTATCACTGAGACTGGTGTGCAAGTCTTAGTGTATAACTGCTGTTCTCAGATAGAAGGGACAAGGATTTCCTACAGAACTGCCCCTGGATGTTCCTGTGCCAGACCAACCTGAAGGCACTCATAGGAACTAGACCAGTGTGAGCAACAGGAGACTGCAGGGCACACAGCCTGTACTGAGGGGCTAGGTCTGCACGCCATCTCTCACTGGCTCTCCTCGCTCAGAGTTCTCACCAGCCCACAAGGTGCCATTGCCTCCACGCTTCTATTATGTCCTCCAGCCACGCTGGCCTCCCGCCATCCGTCTCCCCTGTCCCTGCTGTGTTCTCTTTGTTGTAACATCTAACGTGTGTATTTGCTTAATCTTGTCTATTGTTTGTCTCCCTCAGTAGAATACCACTTGAATTAAGGATCTTTTTTGTTTTGGGGATTCCTCAGTGAATGGTGCTGAAGACCATGGAGTGGGCATTAAAGAACTGCAGTGCCTAAAAAAGTGTTACTAGAGTTTAATATTATACAAGTTTATAAACAAAGTTGTCAGAAAAGTCTCTTAAGATTAGAGTAAATATTTACAATTCTGCATGAATGGCTCTGGTGAGGGCCAGTGGAAGTCTTTGACATGTCAAAAAGTTCTCTAGGGCCAAAGTATGTGAAAAGTGCTGTTGGACCTAGAACCCATCATTTGTTTTTCACCAGCAGATAGGGAGACATTCTGAACTTGTCAGTTTTTGTTATGGTGACACATGGCTGAGTGTATCTGATAGCTAGCTCCATTTTAAAATTAATTAAACATTTAATCTTCCTCTTTGAGATAAAGGTGACTTCAATGATGAGAATATGATGAGGTGTCAAAGAAACTTGTGCTGGGGGTTGAACTTTTGGAAACATTTTTGGGACTGTTTCTGTTGAATCTTTACTGTCAGAAACCGTGCAAGTTTATGACAAAATAAAGTTACAGAACTGCAAAATTAAAAGAAGTTTGTCATAAAAACTGTGGACATAGAATTTCCTTATTTGTTGAAAACATTCTAAAGAGTTTCCCTGTGGGTTAAACCGTTTTTGAGTACTGCGATTGAATGTAAGGGTGTTTGACCACTGGGCAATATTCCCAGCCCTTTCTTTGTGTTTCATTTTGAAGCTGGGCCTCACTGAGTTACGGAGGTTGTCTCAAACTTGCAATCCTCCTGCCTCAGGCTCCTGAGCAGCTGGGACTGCAGGTGTGCATGAGGGAGCCTGATGCGCGACTTAAGAGTGCTTGAGCGTGCATGCATCCTTAGACATTCTCCATGGAAGAAGTAATGTTTCTGTCCTTTTCATAACTTATCAACGTTTACAATTCACATTTGTTTCTGTGAGTCTGATTCCACGGATCTCCCACTCAAGCTATCAGCACAGTTAGCAACATGAGTTCTCATTTATCTTTTCCTGTTTGGTACCTAAGAAAGAAAGGCCTGAAACACAAGAGTCTCTTCTGGGATAAATGCATTTGCGGAAGAGGTTTTTCTCTGAAGGGCATGTTCAAGTGTGTGGGTTTGAATGAGCAGGTGTGTCATTCTGGCAGCTTGTGGACAGAGCCAGCTCGCTGCCGAATGTTCTGTTATGAACAGGATGGCCTCCCAGAATGAAGAATTGTCCAGCTCAAAATGTCAGTAGTGCTGATGTTGAGGAATCCTGCTCATTGCTTTGAAAAGTTAATGTTTCATATAATTTGCTTAGTTGTTAGTTGACACTCTTTATCAAACAGTTTAAGGTCCCCTACCCCCTGAATTTCCCTCAGATTATTTTTACTTTATCCATGGGGAACTTTATCTGTTGTTAGGTTTAAGAATAAACCACACTGTCAACCATGGTACAGGAGGGAATGGTGTTACTCCTTCAGTTTCCCCTGTGGAGCTCCTGCACTGAGAGCTTGGAAATCTAGACCATTTTCAGCATTACCAAGGGAATAGTTTAATTCTGTGTGCTATGGAATTTTAATCATTTTATTATCTACAGCCCCCATTTCCTCATTGCTCTACAGATGAAAGAATCCACAAACCTCCAACACGTTACCATTAAGCAGTTCTGAGTCAAATGTTCAGTGTCTTATTCCAAAAATAAGATGTTAAAAATGTATATCACTTTCCTACTTAAAATTGATAATCTCTTCTGTTTTCTCCACCCTGATCCCTGCCATAATCCCATATTTGAAATTCCACTCTGTCACTGAATTTGTGCCAGATGTCCTTGTAAAACCAACCTGGTTCTGTGAGAGGAGCAGTATTTTTTTTTTTTTTTTTGGAGGGGGGGCATCTTTTGTAGACTGTAAAAGCATACAAAAATCTATCATGGTCAAAAAAATGGTGGATAGGAAGAAACTCTAAGCTTCATATTCTTAGCGTATTCTGAGTCATAAAAACAAACTTTAAAAAAGTCTTAATTCCAGATGCCTTTTCTTGTCCTGGCAAATTTCTTTTAATATTGCATTAGCTAGGATTACCTCCAGTGTTTATGCCTTAAAGCAGCCTCTGATCAAAGAACTGGAACAAGGATGATTATAATAATGCTTAGATTATAACTCTTGTCCTCTGAAGCCTCATTCTGCTTAGAGGAGAATGGATATCTGAAAAATGAAGTCTTAGGAAGAAGGGTCTGTGGATGTTTTATAGATAACTGACGGTGTTTGTTATTGGAAACATTTTAACTGAGGGAACCTGAACATAGTTTTTTTTTTTTTTTTAATTTTATTTTTTAAAGAGAGAAGGGAAATGCAAGAGGGAGAGAGAAAGAGAGAATCACTTTTATTTAGTTTCTCATGTGGCCTTTGTTGCTCCAAGACTTTGTTGTGTATGTGGTGCTGGGGTTTGAACTCACACTTGCGCATCCCAGGCAAGCGCCACAACCGCTGAGCCCCTGCTCCAGCCTGTTGTACATTTTTTAAAAGTAGGAAAGATTTAAGAAGGTGCTTGGAGGATAGGTTAACACTAGGGATTCTAGGCAAAGGGTTGACTTGAACAAAGTTGGATAATATGAGGTTTTATGGACTTTTAAAAAAGGCTACATATGTGGAAATGACTACAGAATCAGCAGGATGGGAAATACTGCGAAATAAGAAGGGAAAATTTCCTTAGTTTTGCATGCCAAGCTGGGGAAATTCAGTAATGAAGTTTAAGAACAGCAGCATTAAAAGATCTGAATTCTCCCAGCCTTTTGTATTTGAATTGAAAGAGGCTCACATGAAGACAGCCATGCTTAGCATTAGTGTTATAATTAGCAGTGATTGATTCCCTAGGAATTAGATGGAAGAATCGAAGATGATTCTGTCATTTCAATATGAGGGAAAATCAGGAGTTTTCTTTTGGTTTAGGAGACCCTGTATAACATCTTCAGAATTAAAGATCGAAGGATTCAAGGTTGGAACGTTAGAGTGTTTTCCTAACTAGCAATCATGGCAAATGAAAGCTATCAATGGAGAATGTTATGTAAGAAAAGAAGATGGAAAACTTATCCTCTGGTGATGCACAGAGAAAGCATGCCAGTAAAAAGGTGGATATGACATAGAAGTTGTAGAAAGTATAGTAGCAATCACTGAGCTTGAGTTAATTGATTTAAGAAAGTATGCCCGGTGATATCAAATTGTTTTGGTATCATGAGTTTTTCTAAATAAACAATTTTCTAAATGAAAATAACTTGTGTGTTGTATGTATATGTACATATGTATATGTATGTATATATGTTTTTTTAAAGAAAAGGGCAGTGAGAGAGAGAGAATCATTTTTTATTGAATTTTTTACATGACTTTCATTGCTCTGACACTTAGTTGTGTATGTGGGTGCTGGGGTTTGAACCCATGTACTTGCGCAAGTGCCTTAACCACCAAGCTACCGCTCCAGCCCCTGTATGTTTGTTTTAAACTGGGTATTGAAACCAAGAGGTACATTGCCACTGAGCTATATCTTCAGTCCTTTTTAAATTTGAGTCAGGGTGACACTATGATGCCAAAGCTGGGCCTCAAACTTGAAATCCTGCCTCAGCCTCCTGAGTTGCTGGAATTATAGGCATGTGCCTCTGTACTTATAGTATTTTCAATGGAAGGCAATTGGAAGTTTTTGACTTCTTGATTTGTTGGCTAATGTCAAGTGACCACTTCCCTAAGGTTGTTATCTGTTCATATTCAGGTTTCTTCATCTGCATAGTTAAAAATTATTTTATCTTTTTAACAAATGGAGAGCTAATGAAGAAGACATCAACAAATTTTTCATGGATTATTTCATCACAATACTGAGTGCTAGGTCTGGTTATTGCAAGATAATTCAAGATAGTTGTTTGATCTAAGAATGCTATTAGGTATATATGCATATATATATGTGTATATATATATAAAAAGTTAATGTGTTTGTTTCCTGTCAAAATTAAAGATTTTCACGTAGGAAACAAAATTAGGTGGAAGCAAAAAGGAAATTGGGTATTTGTATTTTAGAAAATTGAAAGTGTCTTTACTCATTTAAAATATTGTTAACTTTGGCAGTGCTGTCAAGGAAGGTATCCTTGACCTTAAGACTTTCTCCAAAATAAGGTCATAATTTATTTTTAATATTTAGTTTTAAATAAGTTTGGTTTAAGGAAATGCACTTAAGTTTGTGATAAGGTAAATGATATTCTTAAGGGCTTTGAGACTGCTTTTGCTAAGAATACTGATTCTGCAAATGTTTAATTGGCATCTCTCCCATGTTCCTTTTGTTCTAAGCCAGTCATATTGGATTTCAGAAACAACAGGTTTGATTGATAACATCTCTCTTTATTTATTTATTAAGAGAGAGGAACAATGAGAGAGAAAGAGAGAATCACTTTTATTTAGTTTTTCTCATGGCTTTTGTTAGCTCCAACACTTTGATGTGTATGCGTTTCTGGAGTTTGAACCTGGGTCCTTGTACATGCTGGGCAAGCGCTGTAACTGCGGAGCCATCACTCCAGCCCCTGATGACATCTTTAGATGACTCAAAATTACCTGCTCAGGCAACATCAACTTGCTTATCCCTGCTGACAAGGCCAGTCCTGAGATGATGATCAGCCAGATCACAGTTTGACCCAAAGTGCTTGAGGGTGCATGCTTCTGGTCCCCCCGTGTATATAATCTGGGAGCTCATGTCAGTAACCCCTTAGAGCTGGAAATACTACCCCCCGCCCAGTGTCTTGTGAGTGTGACCATACACATTAAATTTTCTTTCTTGTTCTTCACTATGACTTTTTCTGTTTGCCATTTGGATGAGTGGCCAGACCTGATTTTTGGGGGTCCCCGGAGATGGGCCTTTGGTAACAATAATATATTTCCAGATTCCAAACAACTTTTAGCAATTTCTAAGATGTCCTGGAAATGTATTTTAACAATTCGTTTACATAGTGTGTGCACTGATATACACATGTTGTACTGCTTAAAGTTGCTTTCTGTGTATTGTGTAACATAGGGATCTGATTTTTTTCATATGTGGAGAACCTCTTTTACATATACCATTTATTGAAACATCATCTTTTTGTGCACTTTTTGAAATATAACTTCTATTATATAGCAAATATTCAGCATACATGTGGATTTTCCTACGCTGTTATGTTTTAGTCCATTTTTATATTCATGTAGCCAGTGATAATGTCATTGAAGTCCTGATATAGTGAAAGTGTTACTTGTACTTCCTTCTGTAGCAGAAAACATGAATAATACAGACCTTCTACTGAGAATAATTAGAGCAGTTGTATAAAATAGTTTTTCAAAGAAATATTTAAAACAACAAAATACTAGCAGTAAGCACTTGAAGGAGAGCTCAGAGGATCGTACACGGGTCAGTCTGACATCAGCTTTTTTATCCCTGGACTCATTTTTTTTTTTTTTTAAATTCACGAAGAAACAGCTGAGATGTGGGAAAGCTGAAGAGTTTTTTGGCAGTCTACAGAGCTGGGGAGACAAAAAGACTGTTCTTCCCTTATACCCTATACGCTTGCATTTGAGACCCCTGATAAAGGGTCAGCAAATTATGGCCTGTGGGTCAGATCTAGCCCTGCACCTGTGTTTGTGTGGTCTGCAGCTAATGGTGGTTTTTATATTTTTTTAAGTGGTTGAAAAAAAAGGATAATATTTCATGATACATGAAAATCATAAAACTGAAGTGTTCGTGTCCAAAAAATAAAGTTTTATTTTAATGAGCCACATTTTAAGCATATTTTCTGGGTCTTAGGTTGCACTACACGTATATTGTTGCTGTGTGGATCAGTTATACTTTGAGTTGTGGCTTGGAGTAGTGCAGATCACAGTGATGCAGTTTGAATTTGTCAGATTTCAAATGCCACTTGTATTGCCTTGGCATTTCATTTCTTTTATTACCAGTGCAGGCCTATCAGGTTAAAAGGAGAAAAGGAAAAAAGCGGACTTCTTGTTATAGTATTTTTCAGGTGTAGCAGAGTGGATTTTATTGTCATTAGATTTGAACACATTATATTTATTATACTAGATCATGCTAGAAATGCTCTCAATACTGTATATTGTAAAAACCCAATCACCAAACTTTTTTTTTTTTTTACTTTTCAGCATTTTAATCCATTATGCTTCCTTGCAATTTAAATAGATCTTTTATAGGCTTGGGTTGTAGCTCAGTGGCAGAATACTTGCTTTAGCATGTGTAAGGCACTGGGTTCAATCCTTAGCACTATATAAAAATGAATAAGCTTGCTGGGCAAGCATGGTAACCAGTGAGCCACTGCTCCAGCCCCTACAATTAAAATTTTTTTAAAATTATATTTTAGATATTTTATCCTCACATGATTTTCTAACTTGATTAAGATAACCTTTGGACTCTGGATTAGAATCAAATGCATATCATATTGTTTGTTACCTTATATGTATCTATGATTGTATAACAACTCCTTAATTAAAAAAAAATGGATGTATAAAAAGATTGTTTTGGAAAATGTTGATTCATTGAGTAATATAAATATTCCAGCTTTTGACACATTTTAATAAATAGAAAATTATGTTTATACAATCCTCATGTATTTCATCAGTTTCATTGAATTCTTTAATATTGAAAAGCAGTTAAGCTCATTTTGGTGGATATGTTTTTCAGATTTTGTTATTGATTACCTAATACTCTCAGTTGATGTCTGCGAAGTGAGAGGCTTTGCTTTATTCGTTTTTGAAGAAAATCCATCAAATAGTCAAGTGTGAATAATTATTATTTATCTTTTGTTTTTCCTTGTGAAAAATGGTGCTCATGAAAATACTATTACCTCAGTTTATAACTCACATGGCCATATGGGTGCTTCAGAGCCATCGCTTAGGTGCCACCTGTCACACGGGTGCTTCAGAGCCATCGCTTAGGTGCCGCCTGGTCACACGGGTGTTTCAGAGCCATCGCTTAGGTGCCATCTGGTCACATGGGTGCAGAGTCATTGCTTAGGTGCTGCCGGTGCTTCGAAAGCCGTTGCGGGTAGATACCTCCGAGTGCCTTAAGCTTCGTTTCCCGTTTGCTACGAACGTTGAAGATAGCTGTTTTGTGGATCAAGGCTGACACTGGCATGGTTTCTTGCTGTGCTGTAGTGCTGCTCGAAAGTGTGGCGACGTCTGGTACTGCCTGGTGTGCACTCCCTGATTGTGGAATGGCAGCAGCTGGCTTGCCTGTGGCGGTGAAAGTGGCAGGTACAGTGTCATTTTGAAGATAGCTTTGGCCTCACAAACTCTGCGAAAGTCTTGGTGATCACCTCCTTTCAAGGAGATTCCAGGATCCACATTTTTTTTCACTTTTATTTTATTCTTTTGTGGTGCTGGGTGTTGAACCCAGGGCCTCACACATGCTAAGCAGGTGCTGTGCCACTGACCTGCATCTCCAGACCCTGTGGTCGTCTGTTGGAGATCGTCTCTGTGTAGAGCGCCTGCAGATGCGTGTCTGTGTTCATGCACAAGGTGGTATAGCCGTCTATAAGACCCCGTGTTCCAGAGCTGTCTTTCCAGTGTGCCTGGGAACTGAGGTCATGAACTCGTAGCAGATGCTGAGAGGGTGGTTTTTCACGTTGGTCCTTTGGTGGGGGAGCCATTCTCACTGCTGCACAGAACTGGGTCTTGCCATGTGTTCTCATGATTTGGAAGTTCATCACTGAGTAGTTTTCTTGCACAAGTGAGGGACAGTTTGTTCAAACATTTGCTCATTGAAGGACATCTTGGTTGCTTCCATGTTTGGGCAATTAGGAAAAAGGAAACTTCTGTACACTTATGTGCAGAGTTTTGCATGAACATATTTTAACTCATTTTGTAAATAAGAAGCCCTGGATTGCTGGATTGTTCTTTCCTCCCCTGATGTAGATTGTGTTTTCACTTCCTTGTGTTTTATCTAAAACACAACATTTTAAAATTCTCAGATACATCAGTTTTTTCTCTAGGTGGTGGTTCTCATGGTGTTATATCTGAGCACCACTTTACTGTCCCAGGATCATGAAGATTTCTCTTTCTTCCTTTTTGTTTTTTCCTTTGCACCAGGGATTGAACCCAAGGTCTTCTAAGCACTGAGACACATGCCCAGCCCTTTTTTACATTTTATTTTGAGACAGGATCTTGCTAAGTTGCTGAGACTGTCTTTGAATTTGGGGTCCTGCTGCTGGTTTCTTCTGAGAGTTTGATAGTTTTAGCTCTGAACCTAATATGGTTTTTTTTTTTTTTTTTTTTTTTTTTTACTGGAGAATAAACTGAGGGGCTTTTACCACTGCACTACATCCACCAGCCCTGCTTCTTTTCTGTTTTGAGAGAGGGTCTTGATAAGTTGCTGAGGCATTCCTCAGCTTCACCATTCCCCTGCCTCAGCCTCTTGGATCACTCCTGACTTCATGCCTTGATCTGTGATCTGTTTTGAGTAAATTTTATTTTAATGGTGTGAGGTCCAGCTTTCTTCTTTTGCCTATGATTGTCCAGTTTTCCAAGCAGTATTTGTTGGAAAGACTGTTCTTTCCCAATTTAGTTTTTTTTTTTTAAAGAAAGAGGGGACAGTGAGAGAGGGAGAGAGAGAGAAAGATGCAATTTTTATTTAGTTTTTCACGTGACTTTCATTCCTTGAACACTTCATTGTGTATGTGGTGCTGGGGTTTGAACTCGTGTACTGGCGCATGCCAGGCAAGCGTGATAACCGCCGATTTAGTTTTTTTTACATTCTTGTCAAATAATACCAACCTGAAGTGTGAGGGTATATTTCTGGATTTTCACTTCTTTTCATTGACAGTGTATATGTCATCTTCCCACACTGCTTGATTACTGTAGTTATGTGGTTAGTCTTAAAAATAGGACATGTTAGTTTCTCTTTGTTTTCCTTTTTCAAAAAATATTTTGGATTCTTTGGATTTTCTTTTAAGGTTAGCATCAGTTTTTAGAAAAAAGCGGCATAGGATTTTGATTGGCATTGTTTCGAATCTGTGTATCAGTTTGTGGCTTGTTCTTGTGATATTACTGGATCTTCTGAGCATGAGCATGAGATTTCATTCCATTTATTTAGATGCATTTCACTTTCAGCAATGTTGTGTAAGTTTATGTGTGTAGATCTTATACTACTATTCATTCCTCGGTACAGGTTCAGTATTCCTTACTTGAAAAGCTTGGGACCAGAAGTGTTTTGGATTTCAGATTTTGGAATATTTGCATGTACATGGTGAGATATCTTGGGGGACGGGACCCAGATGTAAACACAGAATTTGTTTGTGTTTTATGTTCATCGTGTGCACATAGCCTGAAGGTGATTTTATGCAGTATTTTTAGAGTGCTTGCCTTTCGGCTGTGGTGGGCCGTGCGGGAGTCTTTTCCACAGCATTCTCCTGTGTGCTTGACTTGTTCTCACAAGTGAGCAAGAACCTGTAGTGTTTGTCTTTTCGTGTCTTGCTTATTTCATGTCACATAATGACCATGCTCTCCATCCACATTGCTGCAAGCAATAGAATCTCCTTTTTTGTGGCTGAATGATATTCTCTTTTATGTGTGTGTGTGTGTGTGTGTGTGTGTGTGTGTGTACGTGCATCACCTTTTCTTTAGGCATTCATCTGCTGGTAGACACCTGGTTAACGTCATTAGTGCTGCAGTGATTTTGTCTTGTTTGGATATATAACAGTTATGGGATTGTGGGTATATGATAATTCTGTTTTACTGTTCAATACCTCGCACATGCTAGGGTGGGCGCTGTGCCATCGAGCTGTTCTTAGCTTCTAAAAGGATCTCCATACTCTTCTCCTTAATGACTGTACCAAGTGTGTAAGTGTTCCCCTGATCTGTGTCCTCGCCAGAGGTTGTCAGCTTTTGACTTTATTGGTAATAGCCATTCTTACTGGGGTAGGATGATTCCTCATTGTGGTTTTGATTTGCATTTTCCTAGTGATGAGGGATACTGGGCATTTTTTTCATAGATTTGTCAGCTACTTACGTGTCCTTTTTTGAGAAATTTCTATTCAGGTCATTTGCCTATTTTTTTTTTTTTTAAAGTGAGAAGGATAGTGAGAGAGAAACAGTCATTTTTTATTGAGTTTTTCACATGGCTTTCGTTGCTCTGACACTTAGGTGTATACGTGGTGCTGGGGTTTGAACCCGTGTACTTGTCGCACGCCAGGCAAGCGCCGTAACCCCCGAGCCACCGCTGCAGCCTTTCCTTTGCCTATTTTCAACAATTGGGTCTTTCTTCTTTCATTGTGCAGTTTATGTTCCTTATATATTGTAGATATTAATCCCTTGTTGGATGAATATTTTGTACATATTTTCTCTCATTCTGTGATTGAAACTTTGTAGTTTGATGTAATCCCATTTGACTGATTTTACATTTGTTGTTTGTGCTTTTGGGGTCCTGCTCCTCTTCAGTCTTTGCCAGAACCAGTGCCTTAAGGTATTTCTTGTCTGTTTTCTTTTCTTCATTTAGGTCTTCGATCCATTTTGAGTTGATTTTTTTGTATGTGGTTATAGGAAGGGATCTAGTTTCGTTCTTCTGCTTCTGTATATCCAGTTTTGCTAGTATCTATTAATTGACCAGACTCTTGTTTATTCAGTATGTGTTCTTAAAGACTGCTTTAAAAACATCAGCTGCCTTACCTGGGCACTGTGATACACACTTGTAATTTCTGCTACTGAGGCAGGAGAATAGCAAATTTGAGGTCAATTTGGGAAATTAGTGAGATCCTGTCTTTAATAAATTAATAAATTTTAAAAACCCATCTAATGGGTGAGGTGGCACTTGCCTATAACCTCTGAGACTCAGACTGTATTCAGAGTCACAAGTTCAAGGCCCACCTCAGCAACTGAGCAAAGCCCTAACCAAAGTAGCCAAGAGCCTCTCTCTCTTTCTTTAAAAAAAAAAAACAAAACAAAACAAAAAAACCCACACACAAATAAATAAATAATTTTAAAAAGAAAAATAAAAAGGGCTGGAGACGCAGCTCAGGGGTATAGGCTGTGGCTGCCTCCCCGGATGAGCTGAGTTTCTGTGCCCTGCCGTTTTGGCTAGTGCAGCTCTTTGAGAGCCATGGAGTCAGCTGTGTCCCCAGCTGTGCTTCTTCCTTCAAGGCTGCTGTGGCTTTCCTGGCTCTGTTGTGGTTCCAGTGCATTTTCGACCTGACTTTCCACTTCTGTTCTCATGGCATGGCTGTGGATTAAAGAGCAGCTTATGCAGGCTGGTCATGTGAACTGCTCCTCTGATGCAGGAATATGGACTGCTTTCCTTCTTAAAAAATGTCCTCCACTTTGTAATTTCTTTCATTTGTGTTTTCAAATATTCATTGTTGAGCTATTTTGATTCTTTTGTTAAATTTATTCCTAAGTATATGTTTTAACAATTGCAAATAGATTTGCTTTCTAGATTTATTTTTCTCTCAGAGTCCAGTTTTGCTGTATTAAAGTGGTGCTGTTTTCCATATGTTGGTTTCATGTTGTGAAACTTTCCTGAATTCATTTGGGAGTTCTAATAGTATTCAGGTTTTCTATATGTAAAATCACATTTATGTAAATGTGGGTAATTTGACTTTTCTTCCCAATTTATGTCTTTGTTTCCTTCTCTTACTGAATTACTCTCGTGAGACTTCCAGTACTGTATTAAAGGGTGGTGAAAGTGGACATCCTTGTTTTGTTTCACATCTTAGAGAAAGTACTTTGAGCTTTTTGCTTTTCCGCATGGCATTGGCTCCAGATTTTCTATGCATAGTCTTTAATATTTGAGGTATGTTTATCTTACACCTAATTTTTTGGAGTTTTTGTCATGAAGGGACTTGGATCTTATGCTTTTTCTACATCTGTTGAGGTGATTACATAGAGTTTCTTCATTCCCTTGATTTGATGTATTTCAGTTATTGCTTTGTAGATATTAACCCATCCTGTGTCCCCAGGATAAATTTCACTTGGAGTATAAGCATTTTGATGCATTGTTGAATTTGATTTCCTGGTATTTTGTTGAAACATTTTATATCTGTATTCATTGGGGATATTGTTCTGTAGTTTCCGCCTCCCTCTTTTCTTTCTTTCTTCTTTTTGGTGTGTGTGTCTTTGAATGCTTATCACGATAATGCTGGTCTTATAAAAGAAGTTTGACAGTTACTTCCATTTTACTGTTTTTGGAATAGTTGAAGAATTTATTTATAGAAGTTAGTTCAAGGTTTTATGGAAATCAGCTGTGAAGCCATCAGCTGCTGGGCTTCGGTGGTGGTTGCTGATGGCAGACTTCAAATTGCTGTTTGAATCTCATTATTATTCTATTTAGATTTTATGTTCCTATATTTCTTATATTTTTAATATATATATATATTTTGGTTTTTGTATATTTTATATTATTTAGACTTGGAAGATTATGTGTGTTCAAAAACATCTATTCTGGATTTTCCAATTTTTTTTTAAATCATAGCTGTTTGTAGTTGTCTTTTTCTTTTTTTAAAGAGAGAAGGACAGTTAGAAAGAGAGAGAAAGAGAGAAGCAATTTTTATTGAGTTTCACATGGCTTTCGTTGCTCTGACACTTAGTTGTGTATGTGGGTGCCGGGGTTTGAACCTGTGTACTTGCGCATGCCGGGCAAGTTCCGTAACCGCTGAGCCACCGCTCCAGCCCCTGTAGTTGTTTCTTATGATCCTTTGTATTTCTGTGTTATCTCAGTTATAGGATCTTTTTTCCACTTCTAATATTACTTATTGGATCTTCTCTATCAGTCTGCCTAAAGATTTGTCCATTTTTGTTTCACTGATTTTTTTAAATTTATTTTTTGTGCTAGGGATTGAACTTATAGGTACTTTACTACTGAGCTACATCCTTGGCCCTTTTTTATTTTGAGACCAGGTCTCACTAAGTTGCTGAGGTTAGTTTAAACTTGTGATCCTCCTGCTTCAGCCTCCAGAGTTGCTGGGATTATAGGCGTGAGCCACCACACACAGCTCATCTTTCTTTCACATTTTTAAAATTGTCATGTTATTTATTTATGTTCTGATTTTATTCTTTTCTTAAAACAAATTTTGGTTTTTTTATGTTCTTGGTGTGCATTATTGTATTATTTGAAATATACTTTTTTTTTTAAAAGGGAGAAAGAGAATCAATTTTATTTTTACATCAGGCCTTTATTTCTCAGACGCTAAGTTGCGTATGTGGTTCTGGGTTTGAACCCAGATTCTTGTGCATGTTATGCAAGTGCTCCAACCATTGAGCTACACACCACTCCTGCCTGGAAATATATTTTTTGATGTATTCATTTTATTGCCATAAACTTCACTGTTAGTGCTGCTTTTTCTGTATTTCATGGATTTTGGGATGTTGTGTTTGCTTTGTCACTTATTTGGGAGAAAATCTTAGTTTGCTTCTAACTTCTTCAGTTACCCATTGAACTTAGGAGAATGTTACTCCGTTTCCATGTCTTTGTATGTTTTCCACTGTTCTGGTTTTATTGTTATGGTCTGAGAAAGATGCTGGTATGATTTCAGTTTTTCACCATTTCTTGAGAGTTGAGTCTGGCCTAACGTCTGCCTGTGCTGGGGACGTTGCGTGTGCAGAGGGGGCAGTGTGTGCTTTCCTGCTGCTGGGTGCTGTAGTCTACAAGTATCTGGCAGGTCTGTGCTCAGAACTATTCTTTTTCAGGCATTTCGTAGGTTTTTTTCACATGAGGCTCTGTTTCTGGACAACTGTTTTCTTTCTTTGGGGGTGTCACAATGCCTGGATATTTCATGTGTACGGGGTCCCCTTGTTGACATCTGCACGTTTGCTGTGACAGCGTTCTGTTTAGTTGTATAGAGTAGCTTTGTTCTCCGCAAGCAGGGAATGGTGTGTCAGCTGAGTGAGTGCTTAGGCTCTCGTTATAGCTGACTTCAGCAGCATAGCCCCTTGTGACATCTTCAACTGTGAGCACCTTCTTTGTAGTCCAGACCACCGCAGTTCAAGAAGGTAGTTGTAAGAGTTGATAGTGGACGTGGGCTTGCGAATGTGTGTGTCCTCTGTCTCTGCCATGCTGGGCACCAGTGGCACTGTGGGTGTGGAGGAGGCAGTACCAGGCCCTGCAGGGCAAGCGTGCATGATGTCATTGGTTGTGTGTGGGACAGGCAGTTGAGACTGCCTGTGTGCTTCTATGACAGGGTTGGTGGTGGTCCCTGTGTTCCCTCCCAGCCAGAGAGCTGCGGTGGGACCTCTTAGTGGCTCCTCCTCTGTGCTGCCTAAGGGACTCCCCAGGTGGAGGGCTCTCCTCATTTTCCTGCTCATCCCTCATCCTTCCACAGCCTCCGTTCCAAGTGCAGCCCTGATTCTTCTCACGGCAGAGGCGAATGTCCATCATTTTTCTCTCATTTTCATTTCATTGTTTTTGATTCTGTTTTACATGACATTGTCTTGTTGATCTCGTTTTAAGCATTCATTGCTGGTGTATACAAGTGCAGTTGGTTTTCTTCAGCGACCCTGAGTCCTGACAAGATTAGTGTTTTAGTTGATTCCGTCAGGTTTTCTGTTGAAATCATGTTATCTATAAATGGAGCTTGCATTCTCTTTTTCGGTCTACATTTTTCCTAGTTTCCCTGACTAGAACCTCTAGTACAGTATTTAATGGAAGTTGCTAAGACAGATATTGTCTTGTACCTGATAACGGGGAACTTCCAGTTCTTAACCATTAATACCTGTTTGTTGTGGAATGTTTGTAGATGCATTTTCTCAGGGTGAGGAAGTGTGCTTCTCATCCTAGTTTACTAAGCATTTTTTATTATAATAAGCCTTTTTATTTTGTTCAAAGTTTTATTCTGTATTGGTTAAGATGATGGCTTTTTCCTTTGATCATATTAGTGCAGACTGTCACACTGATTGAGCTTTGGATGTAGATCAGACAAGCATTCCTGGGATAAATACAGGATAAAAAATCCAAATAAATGGAACTAAATATCTTGTTTGTGGATCAGAATACTTAGTAATGTTAGGGTGACAGCAGTATCCAAACTGATATGCATATTCATACAATGGCTGTAAAAATTCTAAATGCCCTTTTTTAGTTAAAAACTGACATTTATCTAAAAAAGCCCCCAAATCCCAACAAAACTCGTATCAGAATACAAGGGACACAGAATAGCAGAATTCAGGAGATCACCTTTGTGGCTTTGATTTGTTAAGGATTTTGAACTTTGGCGGTGCATTGCTGGGCAGAAGGCTTAAGGGAATGGGTCCTGGCTACACTGGCAAAGGTTCTTCCTGTTCTTATGACGAGAGCACATTTTCCTGAATGTACGCTTCCCCATCTTCTACATGCTATTAGAACAGTTTCATGAGGCTTTGAATGATAAACACGTGCACACTTTGGGCATCCCTAATCTGAACATCTGAAATCTCAAGTCCTCCACGTTGGAAACCTGCTGAGTGTCAACACATTGCCCAAGTGGAAAACTCCACTCCGGTCCTCATGTGATGGTCATAGTGAAATCAAGGGTGCAGTGAAACAAGACAGGGGCCAGAGCAGTGGCTCAACGGTGGAGCGCTTGCCCGGCATGCACGAGGACCCTGGTTCAAACCCCAGCACCCCACACACAAGTAAGTATCAGAGAAACTGAAACCAGATGAAGAAATAAATGTCATTCATTCTTTCTCTCAGTCTTTACATTATCTTCATATTTGTATTAGGTATATATGAAGCAAATGAAATTTGTGTTTAGATTTGAGTCTCATTCCTAAAATATCTGATTATGCATACACAGATATTCCAAAGTCTGAAGTTTTAATCTAAAACATTTCACGTCCTAGATATTACAGATAAGAGATGCCCAACTGTGGGGAGCTGTATTGCCCCCCTGGGGGCCGATCAGGAGGAGGGTGAGTGCCGACGGCTGGAACCCGGGTCCCCCCTCGTCCGGGGACCCCTTCCCTCCCAGCCGGGGAAACGAGGCAACCACACGCAGCTGATGGCAGCTCAGAATCCGTTTATTCTTAAGGCACACGGGTTTTTATAAAGGAGGAGGGGAGACAGCCAAGGAATCAATAATCCTTCTAAGGGAGTTGCCAGGTGTTATGTAGATTTCAGTACAGACAAAAAAACTAGGGTACAGACAAAAACTAGGGAATAACCTGTCATTAAGACATTTTAACCCACCCTAATCTTTAACAAAGCACGACCTAGCAGCCCTTCGGGAAGGAGCTTATGCAAATAGTCATAAGATCACACTAGGGCGGCTGATGAAATGGAGGTGAAGGTCAGACCCCAATAATTGTCACAAGGTCACTCTAGGGCAGCTGACGAAATAGAATGGTCAGACTCCAACACCCAACCCGTGGTGTTTTTTTTAATGTTGAGAAGTTATTTTGCTGAGGAGCTTACTGAGCCCCTTGCTGTGTCACTGTGAATGTCCTACCCTTTTTGTAGTGTTTTGTGGTATTCTCTTGTACAGAGTTAATGAAAGACTGCGTTAGCTGTGCCTTATATGCATGTAGTTTGTGGTGATCTGTTGGTGTCCACGCTTCACCAGTTCTCGTACAGTACGGTGCTTGCTTTCCTGTGTCCCTTCACAGCTTAATCCATTTACAGCGTGTTACTTTTCCATTGAGACTCAAACAGTATAAGCATTTTTTGCTTCAGTTGTTAAACATAATATAGAAAACTGAAGAGGAGAAGCGGAGGTCCTTTTTAATATTCATATTTCTGCTCTTTCCTTTTTTCTCTCTCCTCCTTTCCTGATGTTCTGAGACATCATCTCTCTATTGTTTTTCTGACTCACTAACTTTTCTAACCATTGTCTTAATTTTTATGACTGATTTTTAGTTTTCTTTCATCAGGCATTTTTAAAAATCTTCCTTTTCTTCATAAAGGACATTTTCCCTGGGTATCACCTTAGGTGTGACAGTGCTTTCAGGACTTGCAAACTGCTGTGGCCTCATGGGTTCAGGATGAGGAATCTGCTGTAGACGTGCATTCGTTTTCTCTCGAGGCGTATTTGTTCAGTCTTTGGTTTTTAGAAGTTTAGGATGGATCTCTGCATGGATTTGTTTGCATGTATCTTCTTTGGATTTGTTCGACTTCTTGAGTCTGTGGGTCATGTTTTTCCTAACTTTGTGAATTTTTCACCCTTTATTTCTTCAGATACTCCATCTTACCATTTATCTTTTCTTTTGATACTACAACGAAAAGAATGCCTCTTCCTATTTACTCCATCCCACGTTCCTTTCCTTTCCGTTTTTCTTTTTCCTCTCCTGTTTTGCAGTTCCTCAGTTCTGTTGTTGAGCATATTCAGTGAGCATTTTATGTTTGTCAGTGCATTTTTCAGTTGTAGACTTTACATTTCCTCCCTTTTTCATGTTTTTTTAGCTTAGACTTCACGCTTTTCATTTGTTTTTAAAGCATGTTCATAATTGCTAGATGAAGCTGTTTTATAATGAATAGTTTGAAATCTTTGGCAAGTAATTCTGAAAGTTATAAATTCTTAGTATTGCTGTGTGTTGATTCTTTTTTTTTTTTGATTCTTCGTATGGTGTGACAAACTTCTTTTTTTCTAATTGAATTTTTGTATTTTGACTATTATCTTATCAAACTCACTGTTATTTACCTTTTCCCTAAGAGCAAGATTTATCTGAAATCATGGTGGGGTCAGTGGGTCCTGCTCTGTTCCTCCTAGGAGTGGTAGTGACTGATTGCGGAGCAGGCTGCCATGTCTCACCGGTAGGAAGGAACCTCATGAACACTGGCTAGCCGTGAAGTCTGGGCTCCCCTCCACACCTCTGCATCTAAAGTCTTGCTTTTCACTTGACCTCCACTGATCCTGGGGTGGAGGGTGGGCACATTTCGCGTGGGCAGTGGCTTAGGTTCTCATTTGCCAGTAGCCCTCCCCGCTGCCTTCGCCTGCAGGTGAAGGGGCCCCTCTGTGCCTGTGTTGGCTCCCAGCTCTGCATTCCGTCTCCATTGCCAGGCTGCCAGGCAATCACCCAGTGGATGTGATGTCCCTGTCTGCAGTAGGGGTGGGGAACAACTGTCCAGATTCTCTGCAGTGGCAGTGGAGCGGGGCTGGGGCTTTCAGCTCACGTTGGTTGGTTATTGTTTACCAACTTTTTGTCGTTGTGTTCTGCTGCCCTGCTGCTCTCTGGTTGCAGACAGCCTGCTTTGTGTACGCGTGTGCCTGTGGGTGTTGGAGTTGTCAGCCTCTCCGGCACCTCCTCTTGTGTTTGTGACTGTTCTCGGGCTTCTCCCTTTCTCTTTGGTTTTCACCAGCCTGCCTGTATTATACCTAAATGTCTACTTCTTTGTATTTATCCTGCTTAGGGTTTGCTGAATTTCTTGCAACTATTAAGTTGGTATTTTTCATTAAATTTGTGAGAAATTTGACCAACCGACTGACCTACCCTTCCTTTTTTTCAATTCCATTATCTGTTTTCTTTATTTTTATGTATTTATTTATTTGGTACCATGGAATGATCCCAGGGGTGCTTAACTTCTGAGCCAAATCTCCAGCCCTTTTTATATTTTATTTTGAGGCAGGGTCGTGTAAGTTGCTGAGGGACTCACTGAGTTGCTGAGGCTGGCTTTGAACTTGTGGTCTTCCTGCCTCACCGTCTGCGTCTGGCTCGTTGTCACTCTTCTCTTCTGCAACTTAATTTCATGTGTGTTGGTGCATTTGATGTTGTCTCATAGATTACTTAGGATCCATTAATTTCTTTTTCCGTGTTTTTACTTTTAGTTCCTCAGAATAGATGTACTTTTTATTTTTTTGTCTTGAGGATATAGCCCTAGAGTATTTACCATTGAGCCACATCCCCAGCCCTTTTTTATTTTTTATTTTGAGACAGGATCTCTCTAAGTTGCTTAGGGCCTCGCTAAGTTGCTGAGGCTGGCCTTGAACTTGGTGATCCTCCTGCCTCAGCCTTCAAAGTTTAGAGGTGTGCACCACTGTGCTCTACCACATTAGATACACCATTGATTTAATTTCAAGGTGAGTAACCATCTCTTTTGCCATTTCCATTTCTTTTAAAGCCCATTCACAGGCATGTTCATTTAAATTACTGTTCTGTGCAATTGTGGACTTCCCCTTTGATTTTAGTTTGTAATTTTCTTGTCTCTGTTGCTCTGCTCCTGGTGGCGACCAGCATCTCCTACGTGTCACAGGGTTCCTCGTCTTTGCTCCTCTTCCCATTCTCTGTTGAATGTTGCTTCTTTTCATTGGAGCAGATCCCATTTTCCTCACGTGTGTGGCATTTTTAAATTATATGTTGAACATCGTAGATGACAGGGTGAAGACACTGGGTTCTGTTTTCCTGTTCTAGTCGTGTCAAGGTTTGTTCTGAGGTTCATCCAGGCAGCGTTGACCTTCCAGACTCCATCGTCATTCCAGTTAGCTGGCATCATGCAAAGCCTGCTCTGAAGCCACAGCAGTTCTGTTGCTGCTTTTCCTTGAGCTGCTTCAGGCCCCTCTGTGTGATCCAAGGGTTTATTTGAAGCTTCTGTGGCTCCCTCTTGGAAGGCATCCTGCGGTTCCCACCCTTTGTAGCAGGCTGGCCCCGGTCTGTCTCCTCACACCAGCAAGGCTTATGCTGTCTGCCTGGTGCACGTCTCACTCCTGTGGTGCACGTGTAGGGAGCGTCTCCAGCCAAAGCTCCACATGCAGATCTTAGCCAGTGGTTGTTCCTCTTCCACAGGTCAGATAGCGTCCTCCACGCCACAAGTGACTTCAAGTAGTTAGATTTTTTTTTTCAGATGTGGTAAGTTTTAACTTCAGGAAAGTTGCTCTGGTATTAGCTCTAATGTCATTTCCCAGTTAATAAATTTATTTCTGTATAGCCATTCTTTTATTAAGGCCTGTTTTACATATAGTGTAATGTTAAATGTGTTGTGATAAATATGCATTCATGTAACTAACTGTCATCACAGGGAAGATGTAGAGTACTTTCATCACCCAATGTATTAGTCTTCTATTTTTTGTTGTTAATTTAACACAATTCCTGAGTTAGGGTAGTTCTAAACAAAAGATGTGTATTTTGCTGTCACTTTTGAAGGTTGAAAGTCCAACAGCTTAGCACTGGCTTTTTCGAGGATCCCATGGCTATGTCACCTCATGGTGGATGGTGGCAGGTGCATGTGCAAGAGGGAGACATCACTTGGAGGGACAGGAAGCCAGAGCAAGGTGTGACCAGTCTTGCCACCTCCTGCCAGGCCCTACCACTGCTCAGTACCTCCCTGCTGGGTACCAGGCTCCCATCACCGGAGCCCTTGGGGCACTCACTAAGCTCTTAGCCGTACCATAGCCAGCCGTGATGTCTCCTGACCCTGTGTGTAGGTCTCTCCACTACAGCTCCACCATTGGTTGCACCCTATACAGTTTTGTCTTTCCTAGACTTGATGTATGAATGGACTTTTCAAGTATGTAATGTTTTTCTGTCTGACTTTTTTACTTAGCATAATGGTTTTGAGATTTGTCCATTTACTAGCTGACAGCTAAGTTTCTTCCAGTTTTTGGCTAGTATTTATAAAGCTGCTCTGAACGTTTATGCAACATTCTTCATCTGGATATATCTTTTCATGAATCTTGGGTAAATACCTAGGACTGGAATTGCTAATTTGTTGGAAATACATGTTTAACTTTGGAAGATAGTTTCACAGTTTCTTAAAAGAGTGTCTGTATACTTTCCTTCTCCGTCAGGAAGATCCCTAGACTTCCAGTTGCTATATATTGTTGCCAAAACTGGATATTGTCAGTGTTTCTGTTTTAGACATCTGCTTGGTGTTTACAGATATTTCATTGTGGGTTTGTTTTTGCAGTCCCTGATTGCTAATGAAAGCGAGCATTTTTTTTTTTTTTAGGTATTTATTTCCCACTTGTATATTTTTGGTGAGGTTTCTGATCCAACATTTTTTTCTCTTAATTCCCTCCTGTGCAATTGATTTTCATAATCACTTTTCATCTTATTGAATTGTGAGAGTTCTTTATCTATTTTTCATAGAAATCATTTTATTAGTGATACATTTTCCAAATATTTTTGCCTAGTCTGACTTTTTATTTTCTCAGCTGTGTTTATGAAAGTGAATATAATGCTGGCGAAGTTTGTGGTTTGTTAATTTTTTGCCGCCCCCC
>PVKS010029617.1:0-25206 GCA_004027875.1 Aplodontia rufa | reverse complement strand
TATATATATATATACACAATGGAATTCTACTCAGCAATTAGAAGCAATGGTATTGCAGCCTTTGATGGTAAATGGATGGCAATGGAAGAAATCATGTTGAGCAAAGTTAGCCAAACCCAGAGTGTCAAGGGTCGAATGTCTTCACTCATCTGTGGAGGCCGAAGCTAAACCCAGGCCTGTGTGAAAGGCAGTCAATCTCATGTATTAGACCCAGCAAAGGTATAGTAACACACGATCTAGGGCAATCATAGATATGTATCAGGAAGGATGGGGGAGGGAACTGGTGGGAGAGGAGAGTAAGGAGGGATTTAGGGGGTAAATCTGGTTTAAGAATATATGTATTTCATATTGTTACTTTGGATGCATCTTTGATTATATAATAACTAAATTTCTTAAAAATGCTATAAAGGTAATCACTGTGAAGAATGAAATTACTGTTGAATGATTCTTCCTTTTGTTTTGAAAATATTTTTAGGCTCTCTCTGTCTCTTTCTCTCTCTCTCACACACACACACACGTGCGCACACACACACACACAAGAATGCTTATTTTCTTTGCCAAATCATGTTTGGAAAAACTTTTCTTTTATAGTCACACACTTTTCTTAGTTTTTGATGTCTAATAGTATCTAATACCTGATTTAGTGCTTATATATTCAGTCATTTGTTGTATTTGGAAATATTTAATTGTGTTCTGAATTGAGCACATTGACTTCCAGGGACTTTGCCTCCAGAAAAAGATTGGGAACCAAAAGTAAGCCAGTCTGTGTGCTGATTACAGAGTTCTTGCCCAATGTGGATTTTATAAGAACATATAAAAAGCTGAAAAAAGATTAAGTAACCAGGGTTGTATGTAAGAGGGGAGCTGCTCATCTAACAAAAGTGGTTCTGGAAGTATAAAGCATTAAGTATAAATCGTAAGGCCTTTTTATGCTAAGTGTAACGTAAAAGGCTTTTAATAATTATCTTAGAGAAAAGAGTTAGAAAAGGGATCCCATTCCTTGTAGGTAATCCTAACTGATTGTCATAATCCTAATGTGGCTAAGAGAAAAGTAGAATTGCTCACTTCCTGTTTTGATTTGTGAGGTAGAATGATTTTAGGTCTGAAGTGATATAATAAATATCAATTAAAAAATATAGGGCTGGAGTGGTGGCTTAGTGGTTACAGCACTGCCTGGCACGTGCGAAGCTGCAGGTTCCAACCCCAGTTCCACATTCAGAATGAAGTGTTGGAGCAACAAAAGCTACATGAAAAACTATATAAAATTGATTCTCTCTCTGTCACTCTCTGTCTCTCAAAAAAGGGAATATAATTAAAATAAGGTGATATTAAGAAAACTGTTTCTTATCTTTTGGTCTAGCTGAAACATTTTCTGATGTTCTGAGTGGATTTATCAATAAGGTTATAATTTTTAATTATTTTGATAATTGGTCAATAATTTAGTCAAGGTTTAGAGGACATTGAGATTTGTTAGAATCAATATCTGTGAAGTTTTTGAAAGACTTTATTTTTGGACCTAATCTTCCTCTGCAAGCTATTGGATGAATTCCATTTGTGATGTTAAGAACGTATTTTGGTAGAAATCTTGATGGGATGATTTCTAAGCTTTCTTTGAACCCTGACCATGGGTGATTCTGTCAGAAATATGCAACAAATCTCTCCTGCCCAGAACCACCTGGACCTTTTTCTTTTGCTTTAGTTTAAAGAAATTTACTTTCCAACAAATCAATAAGCTTGTCTATACAACTTTATATCTAGCATGTAAAGTCCCCAATGTTGTGAAATTAATATTCCTTTACATGGGGTAAAACTGTAGTTGCTCTTATTTATCCCTCACTAGTGCAGTACTGTGCCATTTTTACATAGGAAACTTTCCTAATAATGATAAAGACCATGCATCAACTTCACTTGGATCGACCAAATTGTTCTGTGAATATTACTTTTTATTATGCATAATGACAAGGTGATTTGATATTTAAATTTCTCATTTCTGTCTTCAGAGATGACTTAAGAAGATGTATCTTTGTAGAATTTTGTTGCCTGTTACTTATTGGTGTTCCCGTCCATTTCTGTGTTTTTCATGAGCGCTAGAATCTTTTTTTTTTTTTTTTTTTTTTTTTTTAAAGAGAGAGGGACAGGGAGAGAGACAGAGAAAGAGAGAAACAACTTTATTTAGTTTTTCACATGGCCTTAGTTGCTCCAACACTTAGTTGTGTACGTGGTGCTGGGGTTTGAACCCAGGTCCTCGTGCTTGCCAGGCAAGCACCGAAACCGCTGAGCCACCACTCCAGCCCCGAGCGCTAGAATCTTGTTGAGCTGTTAAATAAATTTTGAAATATATTCATGTTCATTTTATTGAAAGGTGAGAGTTTTTTTTAAAACATGTTTTTAAATAGACCATTTCAGAGGAGTATGGTAGGAAAGAAAGCATAAGGAATAAATAATTGGGAGGGAGAGAGAGAGAGAGTGAGTGTGTGTGTGTGTGTGTGTGTGTATGTATTTGGTTTGAAAAAACTGTCTAGATTTGAATTCATTTTGACAGTTGTTGCTCAAAATAAAATGTGTTTTACCAGTTTTGTAACCCATGTGTTTTTGTGTCCCTAAGTCCAATTTAAGTATCTGCAGGAGTTATCCCAGCCCACCCTTAAGTATAGCCTTTCTTGCAGGTCTTTGTTTATTGACTTAGATTAGAACTGGCCTAGAGCCCAGTGATGGCCATTTCTCATCTTAAGGTTTTTGGTTACAAATTTGCTTTTGTTGCCAGTTCCAATATAGATTCTTGATCGTTTCTGTTAGTTTTATTGTAAGTTCTTGCCAAAGTTACAGTGTCGAATAACCAAAACAGATGTTCTGTTTAGACAAGTGTATTTGCTATGACAGAATCTAAAATGTAAATTAAATGTAATAATTGGTGAACTTTGGGATTTTACGTGATTTTAGTAACTTTTAGAAATGAAAGCAACAGTGCCATAGTTCAGCAATTGTTTAAAATTTTTTCTTTGTCTAGTCTCAGTTTGAATGTGTATAATTATATACTTCTGGGTAGTTCTCCAAATTGACATTCTACTTTCATTTGGAAAATAGTATAGGGTTAACAATTTCATATATCTACAGTTCTACCATTTCTAAAAGTACACATATCAGATGAACAGTACTTTGTTATAGAGGCATCAGCTGAGTTTGAAAGGATAGTTTTTAAGATGCTTGTAAATAGGTGAAATAATTGCACATATGTCTTTCTATTAACAGTGTTCTTGGTAAAAGTTAGAACCCATAGAACCCATAGTTGTGAAAGTCCATCTTTCGGGACTTAGTAACCGTCTCTGTGTCATGAATACAGAAACGTAGTGCATAAAAAACAAATGTATTAATGTTAAGTAGTTTTAGGTCTTCTTTTTAAAAATCATAATTCCTAGAGTAAGTTAGATGTGTAAGGGATAGGACTACATTACCAGCAGTTAATGGTGGAGCTATTTTTACTTTGAGAGGATTAACTCTTTAGCCTATTCGTGTTCATGTTTTCATTTTTACTGTGGCATTAAATATCTTGCTATTTTCCCCTTACTTTTGGCCAAAACTTTTATTTTATTTTAGTTTTTTATTTTTTAGAGAGAGAGTGAGAGAGGATCAATTTTTTAATTTTATTTTTTCATCTGGCCTTTGTTTCTCTGACACTTAGTTGTGTATATGATGCTGAGGTTTCAACCCAGGTCCTTCGCATGCCAAACAAGTGCTCCAACCATTGAGCCAGTGCTCCAGCCCTGACCAATACTTTTGAAAGGAAGTACTGAATTGATCACTGAGGGACATTTAAATTTTTCTTATTTCTATTTTTTGGGTTGAGCTAGGTTGTTTCTCATTTCAGAGGACTGTAGAAGAATTCAAAATTGCTGGAATCCTTTGCTGAGAGCCTTTTCATTTGGTTAAATAGGACTTAGCGATTCAGGGCTTGACAGATGAAAATATGAGTAAATATGAGTTCTTGAACCCACCTTATTTGGGTTTTGGCCCAGGATTGTGGCAACAGGGCTTTTGATTCTAACATTTTGTATGGCTAATTCCTTGTATTATGCTTTCCTAACTAATTGAAATATACTACTTTCATGTTCTCCACATCCCGTACATTTCTAAGGTTTCACCCAGCTTAATTCCATTACTTTTCTGCTTCATAGCACTTGTATTTTGAAGAAACCCTTACGTGTGGGTTCACATTATGATAATGAGGCTTCAGGGGCATAGGGGGATTAAAGATGTCTCAGGTCTTATTGCAGAATGAAGTTCAGAAGCACTTGTAAAACTTGTCTGGTAGATTGAGGTGCTTTTATTTATTCACTACTCATGCAGCATTAATCTGTATTTCATCAGGTACCTACAGTGCTGTAATTCTAGATGTGACCCTGAGTCTTGATTTACTTCAGCTCCGTTTTCTTTATTAATGTGCCATGAAAGAGGTACATGAAAGATAGCCAACATCAAAGCACCTTTTAAAGTAATATGGTTGGTAGGAATTGCTTGGTTTTTAACATTGTCTGTCAAATGTTTCAGCTGGTTTGCATCCTTTTACAAGCTATTGCTTGCTGCACGAAAAGAAATTTAAAGCAGTTGTTTCAAGTTTTGGGGGGTGATGGGGTGGGGGATGGTGATAGGGTGGGAGTTGTGAGCCAGGGAAGAGAGTAAATGAGAGTTTGAAAACGTACTCTTTTTCAACTGTGTCTCTTCCAATTTAGTTTTCATGTCTTTCTGTGGCTTGGGAGCCCTTAGTCCAAAACAGTGCTTATGATTAGAAGGCATGCATCTTTGTTATCAGAAGATTCAAGAGGGTGGCCAAGAAAGTCCTCAAACCTGTGAAAGGAAGAATTTAAAAAATTGTGTTATTATCTTATTCAGAGATTGAACAGTTTAAGTTCACAGCCTGTTGATTTTTTACTGAGCCTTATGAGAAAAAGCCGTTAAACGTAGTGATGTAGGAAACCAAGTCTGAAGAAAGAACAAAGGATTAAATGGGACCCAAAGAAGGCTTGCCATAGATATTGTGGAATATTTGTTTTCCCTTGAACACCTCTTTTAGAGGCTGTCTCTCTTGGCTGAATATGAGAGTAGAACTTCTTGCAACTAAATTTTGAAACTGATTTTTTTTAATTGTGTCACAAATATTAGTTGACTGTTTTTCACTACTTAAGAAAAATACTTTAAAGCCATTTACTTTTTAGATTCTTATCAGGGTTGTCTCTGGATCTGCTTGCTCTTATCTTTATCATAGAACTTCGTTGCTCTGAATAGTGAAAAATAGAAATTATGGAATGTTTTAGAAAGTTGAATTTACTTGTCTTCAAATTTATAGTTTTTCAATTTACATAAGCTTGACTAGTAAAGGTCTTTAAAAATCTATTGTAATAAAAACTTGTAAATAATATTTGTTAATGTGGCTTTGTATAGTATTAAATTACTTTAAAAATTAGCATTCTTGATATTCTAATTTCATTTGCAGTTAGCTTCTTAACTGACTTTTCATATGTGGTGTAAAAATAAATTTCACCTCAGCCCTGCTCATGACACTTTATTATATCAAATATTTTTAACTTGTAAAATATAAGAAATTAATATTATAGCTGGCACAGAGAAACTTGATAATGGCCTTTTCTTTTCAAGGAAGGCAGATTATTTGAGAGATTATAACTGTCAGTATAGGATGAATGACAAAGGACTCTTCTAGGGTTTTTGAAGGGGGATTGCCTATATGTATGAGGAATGAATAGTGTAAGCAGTTTATTTGGCATTTAAATCTGTGCTTAATAAGGAAGGTTAGAGATGGGGGAAGGATACATCTCATTTGGTGATATAGGTAATGTACAACTTTTTGCTGCTGTTACCCTACACCAATAAGGCAGCCCTTGTATTTGGATCTGTGGAGTTGAGAGATCGATATTAGGAAATAGTAGAATGAAGGCTGGAAGAAGATGTATATGTTTCATTCATGCTATATTGCCCTTCAACCCATTTTACTCTGTTCCGTTCGCAGTTAACAACATTTTTTTTTTATCATATAGGATATGTTCCTTCAGTAATTTGATATGACCTACCATAGTCATAGGTAAATGGGAGACAGTGAAGCAATACTACTTAGGAAGTCATCAATATCTTGTTGTTTTTTTTTAGCACTTTAACATTTCTGAGATAAGTTCTGGAGTACATGACTTAAGACTCATGCTTTTAATTTATTTTTTATTTCATTTTATTTTGTGAAGATTCTGGCATTTTGTGTATGCCACCTTGTTTAGACTCATCATAGTTATAGCACATAAATTGGTTCTAATATTATTTATGTTATTGTTCAAACATATTAACTACAAACTAGTCTAAAGTTTGATTGATATGGGTCATTGTAGCCAAGGATCCTTAGTTGATTTTTATTAGTTACTTGGAGATAATCAACTTGAACTTGCAAATGAGACCAGCTTAACAGTTGGTGGAATATATATTTTATTTATTTTTTTTTTTTAAAGAGAGAGGGACAGTGAGAGAGAGAAAGACAGAATCAATTTTATTTAGTTTTTCATGTGGCCTTCATTGCTCTGAGACTTCGCTGAGTATGTGGTGCTGGGGTTTGAACCCACATACTTGCGCATGCCAGGCAAACGCCGTAACTGCTGAGCCACTGCTCCAGCCCGGTGGGTATATTTTTTTACTGGTTTTTAATCTTTACACATTTACCCTGTTGACTTTAAGATTTCTTCTGTTCAAAGCATTTTTTATTTTCCTTTCAACATGGTAATTTTTATGAATCTAAGGATTATAAGGGACCATAAAAGACTTTTGATAGGCCACCCTCATATCTTGTAATAGGTTTAAATCAGATAGTTCTGTTGTTTAAAACCATTTCACCACCACCACTGACATTATCACATTCTATTTCCCAAGGTACTCTCAGCAATTAATTTGGGATATTTCTTTCTTAGAATTCAGAAGTTGGTATTGCAAAAATTGTGGGGTATAGATACAAAGAGCTCTCTGTAATGTCTTCAGTAATGAGAAATACTTTGAGGATGTCCATTTCTATTCAGACTATATGCTCTAATTTCTAGCATTCAATGATTTCCTTCTTTTTGAAGGTCCTAGCCTTATTTTGAATTAAAATTCACTGGTAAGGTGAACCCAGAGGCCTGTTTTCTATAGCTCCTCTCCTTTTGAGGAGGGGGAGCCCTACCTTGTAAGCCCTTTGGGAGATTCTATATCTGGATCTCGATAGGACATGCTACTTTTAGAGAGTTTAGACTTGGATGGAGAAAGCAATAACTAAAATTTCTATCATGAAATCAGTCTTTTTTTTTTTTTTCTATTTTAAGGAATTTTTGTTGGGTGCAAAAAGACTGGAATTATGTTAGGGACCTCTGCTTTAATTTTCAGATTTGGGAGTTGACATTTTTTTCATTCGTGGATTTTAGCAGGGGGGTATGAGGAGTATATAAAGTAGACTTGAGAATATCTTAGGAACACATTGGGCTTTTGAAGTACCTTAGATCTTTCATGTTTAATTTGCTTCTACTCATCTTCATTTTTTTTAAATGCTTTTTTCCCCAATCTTTTTTCCAGCTACCTTTCCTTAGTGAGAAGTGACAGGCTCATTCTTAGTGCAAAAATGTAAAATGTATCTGTCTTCTTGAATTTAATATCTTGGGAGAAAGTCTGTCTAAAATCTAGCGTATGTACAACATCTCTTTTTTTGGCATTACATAAAAGTGAAGTATTTCATTTTAATTCCTCTCCACAGTTAAAAGTCTGAGATCTTATTGTAGTATCACAATTATTGTCATCTTCACTAACATAACTTCAGGAATCTTCTGGTTGTGATCATTGCCTCCTCTTTTAACTATCAAAATTCACTGACTTGTTTATGCAACAAATTCTTTTGATTACTTCAATCTTTGTTAGGCTCGGTGATGTCAAAGATTCGTAAAAACATGTCCAGTGACCACTTTATGTTCAGTGCGGTGGCCTTTTCTAAGCTCCAGCTTCTCCGGACTTCTTTTCAGTTACATGTACTGGTGTTTTTCCTACCCATTTTTGTTAATGTGACCTGTAATCTTGTTAACCATTCTTTTCATGTGTCCTTGCACCTCTTCCTTGTTTTTAAACTTAGCATTCCAGGTGTTTTCCTGATCCCTTTTGTCTTCTCTGTGTTGCCTTCTTTTTCTTGATAATCTATTCATTCACTTCTGGGACTTCATTTTTTACACCTGTGTGGATTCTAAGTGTACATCATTAGTTTCAAGTTCTGTAGAGACCTGGTAGAGAGATAGTCTGTAGTGACTGTCTTGGGCTAGTCTCTAGTATCCTGATGCCTCATATTCAGCCAAATTTAACTCCTTGCTTTGGGCCCAAACCTTTTGTTTTTCATCCTTTGTTGATGGGCTAACAGTTTTCTTGGACAAAATTAGTTATCTTTAATTTCATAATCTCTCACATGCCCCATTCAAACTGCCATGAAGTCCTGTTGATTGTCTCTAAAGTGTTTCTCTCATTCTTGCTTTGAGATGTTAAGACTTTCATGAACTAGCCTCAACTTACTTTTCCACTATAATCTTTTGATACTCACTTCTCAATCTAAGACATGATATTCATCATTCAAATATTTAAAATCTGAGTCTTCATAGTTATGTTTACATTATGCCTTTAAAAGAGAGAGAGAGACAGAGAGAGAGAGAGAGAGACAGTGAGACAGAGAGAGACAGAAAGGATCAGTTGTATTTAGTTTTTCATGTGGCTTTCTTTGCTCTGACACATCATTGTATACATGGTGCTGGGGTTTGAACCCACATCCTTGTGCATGCTAGTCAAGCGCCGTAACCCCTGAGCCACTGCTCCAGCCTTACATTATGTCTTTCATGCTATTCATTAAGGACTCATATAATTTAAGAATCATGTAACAAATGGTTTACTTATTCTTTATTTATTATAAGAATTAGCACAGTTACAATTATACTCCATGTTTATTAAATAGAAGCTAAAATAAATCCATTTTTAATATTTTAGTTTTCAAGGTATCCTCCTTTAAATCTCAGCTCCTATTATGTGCATTGAACTTTTGGTTCTGTTTTCAGTGGCTTCCATTTAAGTGCCCTTTCTGCATAACAAGTATTCTCGGATCCCAATAATTCCTATGTGCCAGGTAAATTGGAATATTAGTTCTTTGAACACGTGTGAAGTTTTCCCTCCCTCTTTTGTACTTAAGAGCTCAGGCTGTGGAGCCAGGTTTAAGTTACACCTTTATCCCTTATTACCTCAGTGATTGTACTTAAATTACTTAATCTCTCTGTGTCTCTTCATCTATAATGTGGGGATAATAATAGTATCCACTTTTTAGAGGTTTTTTTCCTTTGGAAGGTTAAGTTGGGTAAGACATTAAAAATATTTAGAATAATATTTGGCACATAGAATGCAATCAATAAATGTTGCTTTTATTTTTATTATAACTACTAAATATATAATAATAATTATTATTGTTCACATTGTTTTCTTCCTTTAGAATATCCTTTTCTTGTCTTCTGCCTATCCAAATCTTAACCTATCCTTCAGGGCCTCAGATTCTATCCTCCATAAATTTTTTTAGGTGTTCCAGGTTGAAATTACTCTTATTCTCCTTTATAAGCCTCCAAACTTTCTATGTATTTCTACTAAGACATTTAATATATAGTCTTTATACTGTGCGTATTTGTGTCCCTGTTATTTGGAAAATAATTTACAATCAGGAGGGTCATTTTTGTTCATTCTTTTAGAATAGTACCTAGTTCCCTGCTTTGCCCAAGTTGGCACTTTGAAATTTGAATTGATTTAAAACTAACTACTTGCCTCCCCAGCCTGTGCACAGTGTCCATGCACGCACACATACAACCCTTCAGTAAAGGCTTCCATAAGGGCTGTAAACAAAAAATATATGGTGTGCTGTCCAGAATGAATCCAAGTGTTACCCATATATTTAAAAGCATTAGAAGTATATACAATAGAGATAACTTAAATAGAAATCATTAAATGACCTGTGTCCCCACTACTCAGCTTAAGACATAGCATGGTCAGTCCATTTTCAGCCCTGTTGCTTTATTTGCACATCTCTCATCTCCCCCTTCAGAGACAGTCACTCTTGAGTTCTGTGTTAATAATTCCCTCACTATTTTGCATGGTGGCTCCTTTATATAAGTAGAACCTTATTGCATGTGTTCTTCTGAGTTTATTTTCTCTCAAAGATTATTTTTTATTTAGCTAGGATTCATTCATTTTCATTGTTGCATTATGTAATTATACAATTTTTTTTTAATTTTTGAGTTGATGGACATTTGTTATTTTCAGTTTTGCTGTTTTTGGAAGTCTCAGTTCACTGACTGTGTCTGAACAACAGTTTTATTGAGATGTAATTTGCATACCATGTAATTCACCCTTTTGAAGTATGCAATTCAAATAATTTTTAACATATTCACAGATAAGTGCAGCTATCACCATTGTTGATTTAAAAATAAAATTTTTTGTCCTTTAGTTATCATTCCTTACTCATTTGTGCTCCCTGCTTCCCTGAGCCCAATCCTAAGTAACCACTGCTATGTTGTGAATCAGAGGTCCGTGAGTTAAAGGCCTGGTTCTCAGGATGGTACTTTTTGGAGGTACCTTTAGGAGATGGGGCCTTAGGTCATTGGAGACATACCTTGAAGGGCATTGTAGTAACCCTGTCTCTTCCTCTTCCTCTTTTGCTCTGTTTCCTGGCTCATAAAGTGACTGGTTTGTTCTTCTATGGGCACCATCCATGATGAGTTGCCTCACCAGAGGCCCAAGCAGTGGGGTCACTTGATCAAGAACTGGAACATCCAAAACCATAAGCCGTAATGAATCTCTTTATAAGTTAATTGCCTTAAGAATTTCATTATAGTGACTGAAGGCCATACAACCACTAATCTACTTTTTATTTATTTTAAAGAGAGAGGGACAGAGAGAGAGAGAGAGAGAGAGAATCAATTTTATTTAGTGTTTCATGTGACTTTTGTTGCTCCAACACTTTGTTGTGTACATGGTACTGGGGTTTGAACTTGCGTCCTTGCTCATGCCAAGAAAGTGCTGTAACTGCTGAGCCACTGCTCCAGTACACTAATCTACTTTTAATCTCTCTAGATTTTTCTGTTCTCGGCATTTCATATGAATGGAATCATAGCTTTTGTGGTCTTTTGTAACTGGCTTCTTTTGTTTAGCATAATGCTTTTAAGGTTTATTCATACTGTATCATGTATCAGAATAACATTTTTTATGGCTGAATAATATTCCATATTATTCCAAACTAATACCATATTTTGTTTATTCATTCAGTGGACCTTCTGTTCATTTCCATTCATTGGCACTTATAAATAATACTGTTATGAACATTGATGTACAAGTTTTGTGAGTGCAATTACTCATTTCTCTTAAGTATTTATGTAGGAGCAGAATTACTGTGATAATTCCTTAATTGCTCAAGAACTGCAGACCTGGACAGGCCAATTGTAGGAGCTGTTGTTAGGCAGTCCTGGAGAATCGGTCGGGAGGGAGGAAGGTGGCAAGATGGTGTTAGACAACACTATGATTTGTACAGACAACAGTGAGTATATGCGGAATGGAGACTTCTTCCTCACCCGGCTACAGGCCCACCAGGATGTCATCAACATAGTATGTCATGCAAAGACCCACAGCAACCTTGAGAACAGCGTGGACCTAATCACACTGGCCAACGACGGGGAAGTACTGACCACACTCACCCCCTGATACACGCCGCATCCTCTCCAAGCTCCACACTGTCCAACCCAAAGGCACTGGCATCTGGTAGCCCACCTGGCTCTGAAGCACCGACAGGGCAAGAATCACAAGATTGCACATCATCGCTTTTGTGGGAAGCCCTCAGCAGACAACAGGAAGGATCTGGTGAAAGTGGCTAAACACCTCAAGAAAGAGAAAGTGAATACTGACATCAATTTTGGGGAAGAGGAGGTGAACACAGAAAATCTGAGAAAGCCTTTGTAAACACACTGAATGGCAAAGATGGAACTGGTTCTCATCTAGTAGCAGTGCCCCCGGGCCCCAGCTTGGCTGATGCTCTCATCAGTTTTTCAATTCTGGCTGGTGAAGGCGGTGCCATGTGGAGTCTTGGTACCGGTGACTTTGAATTTGGAGGGAATCCCAATGCTGATCCTGAGTTGGCCCTAGCTCTTTGTGTTTCTATGGAGGAGCAGTAGCAGCAAGGGCAGGAGGAAGAGGTGCAGAGGGCAGCAGCAGCCTCTGCAGGTGAGGCTAGGATTGCTACAGCTGGGACTGAAGATTCAGATAATGCCCTGCTGAAGATGACAATCAGCCAGCAGGATTTTGGCCACACAGGGCTGCCTGACCTAAGCAGTATGACTGAGGAAGAGCAGATTGCTTATGCCATGCAGATGTCCCTGCAGGGAGCAGAGTTTGGCCAGGCAGAATCAGGTGACATCAATGCCAGCTCAGCCATGGATACATCTGAGCCAGCCAAGGAGAAGGCTGATTATGACATGATGCAGGATCCTGGGTTCCTTCAGAGTGTCCTAAAGAACCTTCCAGGTGTGGATCCTAACAAGGAAGCCATTCGAAATGCTGTGGGCTCTCTGGCCTCCCAGGCCACCAAGGATGGCACAAAAGGACAAGAGGAGGAGGATAAGGAGGAGGATAAAAAGTGAGACTGAGGGGCTGGAGTGGTGGCTCAGCGGTTTCAGCACTTGCCTGGCAAGCGTGAGGACCTGAGTTCAAACCCCAGCACCACGTACACAACTAAGTGTTAGAGCAACTGAGGCCATGTGAAAAACTAAATAAAGTTGTTTCTCCCTTTCTCTGTCTTTCTCTCTCACTGTCCCTCTCTCTTTAAAAAAAAAAAAAAAGTGAGACTGAAGGGAAAGGGTGGCTGAGCCTGCCCAGGGGGCTGCATAGGGTGGGGTGGAATATAGGGTTAGATTTGTTATCTGTAACCATTACAAGTTAAATAAAGCTTGGCAAGTTTAGAAGAAGAAAAAAAAAAGGACTACAGACTGTGTTCCAAGTTAGAAGCAGCATTTTACATTCTCATCAGCACTGCGCAAAGGTTCTGACTTATTCACATGCTGTTATAATTTATTGACTTAATTTTTGACATCCCAGTGTGAAGTTGTATCTTATTGTGGTTTTGATGTGCGTTTTTCTGCTGGGTAATGAAAATGAGCATCTTTTCATGTTTTTTGATAATTTGTGTATATTCCTTGAATAAATGCCTATTCAGAGCCTTTGCTCATTTTTGTTTTAGAATTTATAAAACGATATTGTGTTTTGGTGGATTTAACTTTGAAACATTTTTAATTTTTACAAGTTGACAGGTTGGCAGTAAATATTGAATACACAATGGCATTTGAAAATATATATACATTGTAGAATGACTAAGTCTAGCTAACATTCATGACCTCACATAATTATGATTTTTATGTTAAGAACATGTTTTATATCAACTCTCTTCACATTTCTGAAGAACACAATGTATTATTAACTCTAGTCACCATGTTGTATAATACATTTCTTGAATATATTCCTACTAGCTAAATCCTTTGCTCAGTTTTCATTTGGATTGTGTTTTTAATATTGAGTTGTTAATTCCAAGAAGAAATCAGAGAGGGTCAACACGCCAACATAGAGGCTCAAGCAATGACTTTCTCAATAGAACCCTGTTCAGGAAATAACACCAAGAATTAATGAATGGGGTAGCTTCTGCGTAGCAAAAGAAACAATTAGGAATGTGAAGATGGAGCCCATAGAATGGGGGGAAATCTTTGCTAGCTACTCTTCTGACCAAGGATTAATTTCTAGAATATATAAAGCACTCAAAAACTTACCATCAAAAAATAAACAGAAAAAGCAAATGGGCAAATGAACTAAACAGACATTTTAAAAAAGAATATTATTGACTAGCAAATATATGAAAAATGTTCAACATGCAAATCAAAACTACACTGAGATTTCAACTTACTCCAGTTAGAATGAGAGCCATCAAGAATACAAACAATAGGGGCTGGAGCGGTGGCTCAGTGGGTTCAGTGCTTGCCTGGCATGCGCAGATACGCAGGTTTGAACCACAGCACCATGTACACAACCAAGAGTCTGAGCAGCGAAAGCCACATGAAAAACTAAATAAAATTGATTCTCTCTTTCTCTCTCACCGTCCCTCCCTCTTTGGAAAAAAAAGAATACAAGCAATAATAAATTGTAGAAAGGATGTGGGGAGAAACAAACACTTTTACCCTGTTTGTGGAACCCCTGTTAAAATCAGTCCAGAGGTTCCACATACGACTAGGAATGGAACCACCATATGACCAGCCTGAAAATTCCTTGGTGTTTAGCCTTAAGAATTAGTCATCATACCGTAGTGATATATGCATACTCATGTTTATTGCAGCACAATTCACAAAAGCCACATTATGGAACCAGTATAGATGTCAATCAGTGAATGAATGGATAAATAAAGTGTGATTTTATATATATATATACACACACACAATGGAAATGGGCCATAAAGAAGGGTAAAATTTTGTTATTTGCAGGAAAATGTATGGAACTTGAGAACAATATGTTAAACAAAATAAGTCAAACTCAGGAACTCAGGGATGGCATTTTTTTTTTCTCATTTGGAAGCTAGAGAGACAAAAAAGGGAAAAAAGGATGTGTGTGTGAGTATGTGAAATCTCATGAAAATAGATGGAAGACCAGTAGAGTAGAGGAAAGGACCAGGAAAAGGGAAAACGGGGAATGGTATTCACCAAATTATCATATTGTGTGCAATATACAATGTAATAATGAATATGTCCAGTTTATATATATAATGTCAAAATGAATTCCAGTATTAAATGTAATTTTAATGCACCAGTAAAAATACGGAAAAAATTCTGAGTTGTAAAGAGTATAGTTATGGATATAAGTCCTTATTGGTCTGTAATTTGTAAACATCTTCTGTGGTTTGTTTTTTACATTCTTTTTTTTTTTTCTAAAAATAGAAAGAGCGATAGAATCAATTTTTTATTGAGTTTTTCACATGGCTTTCATTGCTCTGACACTTAGTTGTGTACATGGGTGCTGGGCTTTGAACCCATATACTTGTGCATGCCAGGCAAGCACCACAAGGGCTATCATCACCGAGCCGCCGCTCCCACCCCTGTGTTTTACATTCTTAATGAGCACATGTGAAGCATCAGAGTTTTAAATTTTGATGAAATCTAATTTGTTTTTTCTTTTATTGCTTAAACTTTTGGTGTCATATGTAAGAATCCTTTGCCAAATCCAAGGACATGATTTGATAACTCCTGTTTTCTTCTAAGGGTTTTATAATTTTAGTTCTTTCATTAAGATTTTTGACGGAGTTCATTTTTGTAAGTAGTGTAAAGTAAGGGCCAACTTAATTCTTTTGCACATGGCTCTCCATTTGTTCCCAGCAAACTTTGTTTACAAGACTACTCTTTCATTACTGGAATGTTCTTAGAGTCCTGCCAACATCACCTGACCAGGTGAGTGAGTTTGATGATTCTCAGTCCTGTTCCACTAGTTTTGCAGATCCATTCTTGTGCCAGTACTACACTGTCTTTGTTGCCATGCATATATGTTAAGGAAAGTATGTATCCTTTCCTTTGGTTGCTTTAAGTTTATTTTGGCTATTCAGATTCATGTCCAAGTCCATATGAATTTTGCAATCAGCTTGTCAGTTTCTACAGAGAAGGCAGCCAGAATTCTGATAGGGATTGCTTTGATTTGGTAGATCAGTTTGGGGACTATTGCCAGTTTTAACAGTGTTAAGTCTTCCAGGCCATGAGCATGTGATGTCATTCCATTTATTTAGAGACTCTTTAATTTCTGTTAATAATGATCTATAGTTTTCAGAGTATAAATTGTATGCTTCTTTTATTTAATATATTCCTTCTGTTTTTTCTTTTTGATGCTACTGGAAATGAGATTTTCTTATTTTTGGATTGTTCATGGCAAGTATGTAGGAATACAGTTGGTTTTTATAATTGATCTTGTATTTTATAACGTTGCTGAATATGTTTATGAGTTCTATGGGTTTTTTAGTAGATTTTAGTTTTTTGGTAGAATTTTCTGTAGACAGGATCATAACATCTGTGAATAGAGATAGTTTCACTTCTTCTTTCTAATCTGTATATCTTTTCTTCCTTTTTTCTTACCTAATTGCCTTGGCTAGAACCTTCAATTCGGTGTTGAATAGGTATGGCAAGAGCAGACGTTTTCATAATCTTCCTATCTTAGGGGGAAGCATCCAGTCTTTCAGCATTAAATATGTTGGCTGTTAAGGTTGCTTGCATGTTCTTTATCTGGTTAGGAATTTCCCTTCTAATCCTAGTTTGTGAAATATTTTTATCAGAAAAAGATTTTGGCTTTTGTCAAATGTCTTTTGTATTTGTTGAGGTGATTATATATGAGTTTTGTTTTTTATTCAGTTGATACTTGTGTTCTGTTAATTGATTTTCAGATATTTAACCAACCTTGCATTCTTGGCATGTAGCCCAGTTGGCCATGGCTTATAATTAATTCTATATGTCATTATATTGGTTTTCTGGTATTTTAATGAGGATTTTTGCATTTGTATTCATAAGAGCCACTGGTTTATAGTTTTCTTGTGGTGTCTATCTGAGTTTTGTATCAGGGTAATATTGGCTTTATAGAATGAGTTGGGAAATATCTCCCTCGATTTTTTAAGAATGTGTGACGAATTGGTATTGTTTCTTTGCTTCCCCTTAGTTTTTTTTATCTTGGTGGGGGTGGAATGGGACAGAGTGTCCCTATAGTTCCCAGGCTGGCTTTGAACTCCTTCATCCTGAATACAAATTGTTTTGTATCTTTCTAGGAATTTGTCCATTTTATCTGAGTTATGCAATTTATTGGCATTCAGGTGTTCTTTTTTTCTTTATAATAATTTTTTTTCCTGTAAGGTCAGTAGTAATGTCCTCTTCTCATTTCTGACTTTAGCAACTGAAGTCCTCTTTTCACTGCCTACAATTCACAGCTTGTTGATCTCTGCTTGACAGTGACATCTTGAACAGCTTTTGACTAGTAATTCTCTGGGATGCAGTTTTATCTTCTTTTACTTCTGTCCTTTGGTGTCTCATTTTTTAGACACAATAGTCCCTCTTTATTTGTGGGGAATATGTTGTCGAACCCCAATGGATGACCTGAAAGTGCAGATAGTGTTGAAATCTATGGATACCTATGGAAACCTATGTTTTTTCCTATACTATACATACATATCTATAAGTTAAATTTATAAATTAAGCACAGTAAGAGTTAAGTTGAATTCAATATTTGTTTTTAAAGAGATTTAGTTGCTTGAGTATAGCTGTATCCTTTCTGTAAAAGTGTTTTTCGTGTCATTCTGTGATCTGTCCTTTTCTAAACTATCCTTTTACAGTCATCTATAACATAAGGAAGTCGTTTCCTTGGTTGATTCCTAAGAAAGCCCTTGGCATATTGTAAAAATGTAGAGTGGAAGATTATTACCCTCCTACCCTTAGCCCTGGTTTCCCAGTAAGGTGCTATGGATTAAGGAAATAAGAGGCTTGTCCTAGGGCTTTGAGCCTCAGCCAGTCTCTCATTTCTTTCTAACTTCACTCAGAAAACAGGCAGATTGACGAGTGCTACCATCTCAGCTTGGAAATTGTTGTACAGTGTTGTTATGTCATTCATTTTGTTTAAAATCATTTCCCATAGCAGTGTTCAAGTAAGTTGGGAGGCATTTGTGGTAGATAATTCAGTGTTCAGTATATTCTTTGAAGGGGTAGTGTTCCATAGTAGAGCTAGATTTCTGGATTCTAGGTTAACTTTGATAATTTGATAGTTTTTTGTCCTCAGTGAGTTACTTGAGCTTTCTATTTTGTTACTAGTAAAAATGGTGATGGTAATAGCATTAATAGAATTATTACAAAGGGTAAATATATTGTATTTTAAAGAATATAAGATATCATCAATTTGAAGACATTATTTTGTGTGTGTGTGTATATATACACGTGTGTTTTTTTTTTTTAAAAGAGAGAGGGACAGTGAGGGGGAGGGGGAGAAAGAAAGGGAAAAGGAGAAACAATTTTTTAATTTAGTTTTTCATGTGACTTTCGTTGCTCCAAGACTTCGTTGTGTACGTGGAGCTGGGGTTTGAACTTGCATACTTGTGCATGCCAGGCAAGTGCTGTAACTGCTGCTCTAGCCCCTATTTTGTATATTTTTAAGTAAAGAAAATCCTGCTGATTATGTCATTGTGATTAAGTAAGATTGACCAAATTATTTTCGAAATTCAATACATATTCAAAAACAGAGTTTGGAGTTAACTTTTGTTTAAACTCAGCAGTAAATTTCTGCCAAATTAATGCTTAGTGACTTAGCTGTAGGCTTGCTTAAAGCTTGTCTCGACAACCTCTCTTTGCTCTGAATTAGCTTTCATCTATTCTTAGGGATTGAGCAGTTTGTCCTCCTGTATTTGCCTTACTGTAACCTAGTTGTTATTTAGACTTGTTTTATTACCACAACATATCACAGTGATAACTCTCACTAATATAAACATGTATTAGTGTAATTGAAGTGTAACTTCAATGTAATTGAAGTTAAATGTATTGCAAAGTCGATTGACACAAAAATAGGAAAGAGATCAATAAATACAGTCAACAGAAAATGCTGAAGCAGAGTTAACCATATAAAAGATTAGAATAAGCATGAGAAAATGTGGTTTAATGATACTTGGATTGATTTTTAAATGTTTAATGAATATTTAATACTGATGAGTGTATGATGAGCTAGATTCCTTCATAGACTGTATAAGAATTAATACAGGCCTCCTGGAGAGCTTTCTGAATTTTTTTTTTTGTAAACTATAATTTCTTTTACTATTACAGTGTACCACTACTTACTAGCAGGTATGTATTTTTAGTTATTGGGTTTTATACTTTTCAAAATTTAAAGATTAGTAAATATTTGCTAGCATTAAGTTCCATAGGTTTAGTAGATGTTTGGCTATTTATTTACTGGATGTAAATCCAGGCATAGAGCAATACCTAAATATTTGATAACTAAGTTAAAATATTCTGCATACACAGAACTTAGGAATTCTAGTATATCTCATTTACATTCACATTTACACAATGCCTTTCCCTACAGAAGCACTTTAAAATTCCTTACAGCAAATATACTTAACATTTTTAAAACAAAATATTAGTGAAATTGGAATGTATCTTATATCCTTCATATACTGATAAATTTAAAATATTAGTATTGCTTTTGAGGAAATATATGTAAGCAGGTTAGGTAGAATAAAATAGTCCAAAAAGCAATGTAGAAAATCACTGGTACCCTACTACTCCTTGATGGAGTAAAATGATTACATTGGTGAACATGATTGCAGATTTATCTCTGTTATGTATGTGCACATGTTACATAATTTAATATTAATGGATTTTGTCTTTCACTAACATTTTACAGATAAATATCATTTTTAAGGAGCACCAAGTGATATTTTATTATACGATTACATTTTATGGTTCGTTTTCTCAGTATGCATTTTTTTTTTTTTGCAGAGGTACTATGCACATGATCCTACCTCTCAAAACAAAGCCAACTGCTAGTTATCTTTAATATTTGTTCTTGAAAAATAATAGTGTACTGTCTTATGTTTTTGTATTTGGAATATCTCTTTTGTCCCCTTCTTAACAGCAAAGGATTCTCATTTTAATCCTTCATGCACTTTGTATATTTAGTAGTTTTTTGCAAATCCTGTTTTTGATTTGGACACACTAAACTCCTGGCATTTTGAAATGAGTTTATCAGAGCTCTCCTTTTTGTTTACTCTGGGTTCAAAATTAAAGTTGAGTACTTGACTTAGGAGTGGTTTTGGAGTAAAGAAAAGATAGGTATCTCAGAGAATAAGGCAGGGATTGCTGAAGAAGAGCACAGATACCCAGGCATCTTTGAGTTTTACCATGGTACAAACAGCCAACATGCCCAGTGATTATGAGAAGGTAAATTTATAACTTGACTCCCTATGATAGATTAAAAAAAAATTACTGACCATGGTCTTTCTTTATAGAGGTGACTTAGAAATATCACAATGTAGGCTGGAGTGGTGGCTCGGTGGTTATGGTGCTTGCCTGGCATACGTGAGTTCAAACCCCAGCACCATGTACCGAAGTCTTGGAGCAACAAAGGCTGCATAAAAAAACTAAATAAAAATGGTTTCTCTCTCCCCCCCCCCTTAAAAAAAAAAGAAATCACAATACTTAATCTTTTAGGTCTTTCTTGGCTACTAATTGTCACAAAACACTTTGATTTTCATATCTGCCCTATTATGTGAGAAATTCAGTGAAATAGAGGAGGGAAAATCAGTATCACAGTGACTGGTGGTGAGGGGCTGTCCTGGTGGTGGTGGTGGAGTGCTTATTCCAAAAGCATAGACTTCAGAGTCATACAGTCCTGGGTTTGAACTTCATCTCTGTTCCTTGCTGATATGAGGAAATTTCTTAATCTCTCTGAGCTTCAGTTTTTTTTCAATTAGTAAAATGAGAATAATAATCCCTGCTTCTTAGGAATGTGGTTTTAATGAGATGTTTATACTGGGCAGATTTTAATACATAACAAAAAATACTGGTAAAGAATCTGGGCTCTCAAGTCTTACTGACATACAGATTCTAACTCTGCCACATAGTAGTTATATAAACTTCAGCAAATTGCTTGACCTGTCTGTACTATCTCAGTTTCCCCAGTTGTTATATAAGACATAGTAAGTTTGTTAAAAATATTAAAGAAATGAATACACATGTATTCTTACTAGCTACTGAGTGTTGCTTACAGGGTCGGACACTCAGTAGCTATAAGAACTCTCCTTGAATCCTAAAGTGGTTCCACAGTGCATGGCTAGTAAGATATAATCTCATCTACGCGCTCTTGTTCCTTGATTGCCTTTGAATTTGTTGTTTTTGAAACTGAAGTATTTTTTTTAAGAGAGAAGGAGAGAGAGAGAGAGAGAGAGAGAGAATCAATTTTATTTAGTTTTTCTTGTGGCTTGTGTTGCTCTGACACAGTTCTGTGTGTGGTGCTGGCATTTGAACGCAGGTCCTTGCCCATGCCAGGCAAGTACGTAACTGCTGAGCCACTGCTTCAGCCCAAAATTGAAGTACCTTTAAGTTCCAAGTGCCTCTTTCATATTGCTCAGTGTTTTGTGAGATATAAAAATTCCTTCTAAAATTGAAGAGTGACATCCAGTGATTAAAGAATTGAGTAAAGATATTTGATAAAGAGTATAGTCTGTCATAGCTGTTCATAATCTAAGACAGACTTGTAGTATTGGTTTTAAAATGATTTGAAAATTGCTAGGACTATAACATTTGTAATGTATAAGGAAGTTGTTAATAATTTTTAAAGTGGTTTAAATGAGAATTGGAACACTTTGGAAAGTATTTATTTCAGAGACACTGTGATGAAAATAGATATTTTCTCTGGAAACCCTGACCCAGACAGTTCATTGATTTTCCATAATGATGGAGCCAGAAGGTCTCAGACAGCTCCAGCTCCTCCCATTTCATTTTATTCTTGCTGAGAAGGATCTGAAAGTATTACATGTGTTTGTTTTCATGCTAACCATGGATTATGTACACATGTAAGAAAATTATTTTTGTGCCTAATTTTAGAATAAAAGTCAGCTAAATTATCTTTGTTGGAATGTGTTTCTGAGTGTTTTTTTTTTCACTTTAAGAGATTACGTGTACTAGTAAAATAATCCTTTTTTCCATTTGTTTCATAGATGAGTGGTCAGATAAATTTTATTCCTCACATTTGTTTCTTGTTGAGATTCATTCCCATTTACTTGTGAAATTATATTTGGATTATTTATAACTGCTGGTTATCTTGTTTTCTGCTTCACTGCAACAAATTATTCCTGTTTTTTTTTCTTTTTCCTCTGTTAACTACGTCACCATAGAATGTGGTTACATAAATTAGGAGTTTGTAAAAAATGAACTTCTCGGAATTAATACTCTTAATTAGTAAGAAATTCAAATAGTTTGCTCCTTTGTAAAAAAAAAAAAAAAGAAAAAAGATGTTACAGTGAAAAATATAGGAACCTTGCCTTTAAACATCAGTGGTAGTTGTATATACTTAAAGAGGTATTTTACTTTTATAGTAGGTCATTTTGGTTATGTGTGTACTTTTCTTAGAGGTGAATAAAAGTAGATTTTAGTAAATTCTTTAGTTCAGATTTCATTGCACTTATCTATCAGGTTTACTGTTAAAAAAGGAAGTGATGAGAATCTACAACAACGAGAATGCTAGATTTATGCTTAAAATATTTTTAAGAGGTCTTTGAATATTAGCTGTGGAATGCTGTGAAAAGCAAAAATGTTAAATACTACAAGTAATTACTGGAATTCTGTTAATAAAGACCTATCATCATCCTGCTCTTATTCATATCATTCTAATTAATATTGGCCACATTTTCTTGAAAGATAACATATTAAGATATGAAGATGCTTGTAGCTTAGACAATATATGTTGTTCATATGTATTTTTTTATTAGATGGATATAGAGATACAATTGAGGGGGAAACATTATCAAACATATAAGAACCAATGTATATATACTTAGTTATCCAGGGCTAATGCCATATCATGGATGCCCAGTTTGGGTTTCCCCAGTTGCTGTTTCCCCCAGAAGAACTCCTGAGTTAAATGGATATCTCATGGAGGTCAGAGATCTCCTTGTGAGATGATTCCTCCAAATTCCACCCTCCAGTCTCCTATGAGTTCTTCATAACACCCTCCCTTCCCCCTCCTCCCCATGCCTCCAAGTATCCTAGGGAGTCATTTCCCTGATTCGTTGAGAATCATACAATTTGAAGTTATTGTTAGCTTAGCCATCTAACATACTGCCTCCCGATGTATTCTTGCTTCCACAGATGAGAAGCCATTCGACCCTTGAGTCTCTGAGATTGGGATACTTCACTTAGCATAATTCTTTCCATCTCCATCCATTTGGCTGCAAAAGCCATAATATCGTCTTCTCTAATAGCTGAGTAGTATTCCATTGTATGTATGTACCAAAGTTTTTGTATTCACTCATCGAGTGAGGGGCATCTGGGTTGGTTCCATAATCTAGCTATAGTAAATTGAGCTGCTATAAACATTGATGAAGCCACATCACTATAATATGCTGATTCTAACTCTTTTGGGAAAATACCCAGGAGTGGTATAGCTGGGTCATAAGGTAGTTCCATCGTTAATTTTTTGAGAATTCTCCACACTGCTTTCCATAGCTGCTGAACCAGTTTGCAGTCCCATCAGCAGTATAACAGTGTTCCTCTTTTCCCACAGCCCCTCCAGCATTTGTTGTTAGAATTTTTCATTTTTGCCACTCTAACAGGAATGAGATGGTATCTCATTGAAGTTTTGATTTGCATTTCCTTATAGCTCATGATGTAGAGCATTTTCTCATATATTTATGGGCTTTCTGGACTTAGACATTGGTGAGAGGTTTCTTTTAAGATATAGCCCATTTGTTAATTGGATTATTTGTGATTTTGGTGTTTAGTTTCTTTAGTTTTGTATATATACTGGATATTAGCTCTCTGTCCGAGGTGTAGCAGGCAAAGGTTTTCTCCCATTCTGTAGGTTCTCTCTTGATGTTCTTGATTAGATCTTTATCTGTGCAAAAACTCTTTAGTTTAATTACATCCCATTCATTTATTCTTGACTTTACTGCTTGAACCATGGGAGTTTTGTTAAGGAAGTAGCTACCAACTCCTACGTCCTGTAGTGTTGATCCTACTTCTTTTTCTAGTAAGTTTAAAGTTGTTGGCTTAATATCCAGGTCTTTGACCTATTTTGATTTAATTTTTGTGCAGGGCGAAAGATAAGGATCCAGCTTCAGTTGTCTACACATGGCCGTCCAATTTGACCAACACCATTTGTTGAACAGGCTATCTTTTTTCCACACTATTCTTTTGCCCCCTTTATCAAATATCAAATAGTTAAAGGTATGGGGGTTTGTCTCAGAATCTCCTATTCTGTTCCACTGGTCTTCGGTTCTGTTTTGATACCAATACCATGCTGTTTTTGCTACTACAGCTCTGTAATATAATTTCAGGTCAGGGATTGAGACACCCCCTACTTCTTCCTTCCTGTAGAGTAATGTTTTGGCTAGTCTGGGTCTCTTGTTATTCCATATGAACTTGAGAATTGCCTTTTGTATATCTTTAAAGAATGCCATAGGTATCTTGATGGGGATTGTATTAAAGCTGTATAGGGTAGGATGGCCATTTTTATTGCATTGATTCTGCCAAATCATGAGCATGGAATGTTTTTCCATCTACTCAGATCTTCTGTAATTTCTTTTTTTAGTATTTGATAGTTTTCTTTGTAGAGATCCTTAATATCCTTTGTGAGGTTAATGCCCAAGTATTTCATGTTTTTGGAGGAGATGGTGAATGGGAGACATTTCCTGATTTCTTCTTCTGCAGATTTGTTGCTGAAGTAAAGGAACAATAGTGACTTACTGGAATTGATCTTGTAGCCACTTACTTTGCTAAAATCGCCTATAAGCTCTAGGAGTTTTCTGGCTGATGTTATTGGGTCTTCTAGGTATAAAATCATGTCATCAGCAAATAGAGATAACTTAACTTCCTTTTTTCCTATATGAATGCCTTTGATTTCCTTGCCTTGCCTGATAGCTCTGGCAAGGGTTTCAAGGATTATATTGAACAAGAGTGGGGAGAGTGGACAGCCTTGTCTAGTACCTGAATTCAGTGGAAATGCTTTCAGTTTTTCTCCATTTAAGATAATGTTGGCTATGGGTCTGTCATAAATGCATCTGACATAGTTAAAGTATCTTCCCTTGATCCCTATCTTTTCCAAAGTTTTGAACTTAAAGTAGTATTGAATTTTATCAATTGCCTTCTCTGCATCAATTGAGATGATTATATGATTTTTGTTTTTAATTCTGTTTATGTGGTAAATTACATTTATTGATTTGTGCATGTTGAACCAGCCTTGTTTTCCTGGAATGAAGCCCACTGTGGGGGGCTGTATTGTCCCCCCGGGGGCCGATCAGGAGGAGGCTGAGTGCCGACGGCTGGAACCCGGGTCCCCCCTCGTCCGGGGACCCCTTCCCTCCCAGCCGGGGAAACGAGT
>PVKS010029616.1:0-25175 GCA_004027875.1 Aplodontia rufa | reverse complement strand
CATCCTTTTTTCCTGTTCACTGAGCAGGACTTTAAGATACCATTTAATGTATTCATTAGCACCTTCCAGAATTTAGCATGTTAGACCTAGAAAGTGACCAAAATAGTCATTCTTGCTTTTGCCTACCCATTGTAAGTTCTATAATCAATCATCTGATTCTTTTGAACTCAGTCAGACATTAGGCACACTAAAGAAAAAACAACAGGCAGGAATAGCCAAACGACATGGCAAGTTATACCTACCACCTTCATAATAGTTATCTGATTGAAGTTGGGAAATACATTCCTTTATTCTTTCAAACTGCTGACTAAGTGCATTCAAACTGCTGACTAAGTGCATACTGTATTTCAGGCATTATACTAGATTCTGGGAACACAATGTAAAATGACACACCTATCTATTCATGATAAGGGGCTTTGTCTCTCATTTTATCATTCCTTTCATCAAATTTTAAAAACTACAAGTGATTTCAAGCTCATTGATAGCCCCTAAAACATGGCTTAACTCGAGGTGCCATTAGAGACTTATTAGGACGTTGGAATGTCTTCAGGGCTTGGTTCCTAAAAGTGAAATTAATGGGATGGGACATTTAAGACCCTCCTAAGGAATTTAGAGGTGTTTTGTCTACATTTGATAGACCATTCCAATTTGTCCTAATTTTGAAGAAAAGGGCCAAGTTATACCAGCTTAATCTGTTTCTCTGAATCTTCCATTTCTGATCCAAACAGATAGCAGTGGGTTTAAAAACTAGTAGAGTCTCTGCTTCTCTTTACTGAGCACCTACTACATGATTGCACTGATTCATGCTTTTCATGGGTGCAACAGAGACTGATTATACAAACAGTATCATAATAATAAAAATAATGAAATAGAACTTTGACCTACAACCTGTAGCAACCTGCCCAGAAAACCAACCTTATCTGCAATAAACAACTCAGGAAGCCAGATTTGCAGGAAGCCAGATTGGAATCTCTAGTGGTAATACAGGAAAATAAGCAATAATTTCTTTAACAGTTGACCCCAAATAATTTTTTCTTTCCTTTTTTTTTTAAGAGAGAGGGACAGTGAGAGAGAGAAAGAGAGAATCTATTTAGTTTTACATGTGGCTTTCATTGCTCCAACACTTCATTGGGTAGATGGGTTTGAACTCATGTCTTCGTGCATGCCAAGCAAGTGCTGTAACTACCCAGCCACCACTCCGGCCCCTCCAAACAGCTTTAAGATTTAGCTATTGACAGCTTTCTTAATTTTCATCCCCCACTTATCACTTAGGTCCAACAGAAAAAATGCATCCCTTAACCAATCACATGGGTTCCCTGTTTACAGCTTCCCCAGCCAGCAGCCCCTAGTCAGAGCACACTAAAGGCTCCCCAACTCCCACTACAAACCTTTCCCACTCCGTGGCCTGCCTTTTCTTTTCTTTATTCTTATTCTTTTTTTCTTTTAGTGTAAAAGAGTAGGATTTAGTGCTGTGGCAGTGGCTCAGCTGTTTAAGCACTTGCCTGGCATGCACAGGGACCCAGGTTCAAACCCCAGCATATACAACTAAGTGTCAGAGACACAAAGCCCAGATGAAAAAAAAAATTGATTCTTTCTCTTTCTCTCACTCTCTCCCTCTCTCTTAAAAAAATAGGATTTATTCAAGTGAGAAGAAAAGAAGCAGAGCTCCTGCCAGGTGAGAGGGAGGGCACTGATAGCAGGTGTACTTAACTGTACTAGCCTGGAGAAGTATATAGCTACTGGATAGGGGCATTGATCCATACTTATGCTTGTCAGGAGTTTGGAAAAACACCACGGCTATTGGAAAATACCTAGACTAATCAGGTATTAGAAAATTACCAAGGCTATTGGTCAATATCTATGTTAATTGGGTATTGGCAAAGTGCCAAGGCTATTGGTTTGACCAGTGACTTTCTGATTAGTTATGCCCTTTTAGCCCATGAGTTGATAGCCTTCACTCAGGTCCAGTCTACTTCCTTTCCCCATAGCTCCAGGACAAAAGAAGTTTGCTGGAATATTTGGAATACCTCTTCAAGTGAATCTCATGGAGTGCCCTTTACATTTAGAGAAGTCTTCATGGGGCCTGTTACCTTAAGTACCTCCCCATTTTACTATCTGTCTATCCTATTTTTTCATATCCCTACTATGAAGAAGTGGCCCTAGCTGCCATTAGGGTCAGAGGAAATTCTTTTATGAATGCTTCAAGCTGGAAAGCGGAATTGGTAGGGAAGAGCAGTTAAGGTCCCCATAATGGGGCCTAAGTGCCCCAGTAAATGGAGATTTCATTTTGGATTCCATCTGCAAGGCCTTTTGTAGCTTTGGCATCTCACACATCAGGGAATATCAGAGGCCCATGGTGGCAGCTGGTGGGTGAGTGGACTAGGTGTACAAAGGGCAGGGATGAGGCCTTCTGAAGGATAGTGCATGAGCCTCCTTAAGATTAAACTGGAATTCCAGCTCCTGCTGCTATAGTGCTGGTGCAGACTTCAGCTGCCTCCCAGTGACTTCTTTCCAGGTTCTTGTCTCATGAACTTGAAGAATGAAATCCATGGACAATGAAGAATGAGTGTAAAAGTGTAGGATTTATTCAAGTGAGAAGAAGAGAAGTAGAGGTCTTGCTGGTCAAGAGGGAACCTGATAGAAGTTTGCCCCCCTACCCCCACCTGTACCTGCCTTTTGAGTCTCTGTTGAAATACAAGAGATAGTAGCTGACTTCCTTATTGTAGAAACTTAGGACCAATAGCCTTTCCTTTTTTCATTTGGTTGGTTATTTTGAATTTTCATGCAGCTATTATACCTAATTTATCGACAAAAGAATTTATAGAAATTACCTTTTAAAAGGGGCCACTCCAGTTATCACATTAACCAGTACCCAAAGACAGAAGAGAGACTTTTCCTCACTCTCCTCTGCTAAGCCTGATGTGTAATTTTGAGGACCTTTCTCCTTCCTTAAAGTGACTCCAAGTATAATGATATTAATGAACAGGTCTGCTGGGTTAGCAGATAGATTCAACTCAGATGCACTGTTAAGAGTTTAGGGTGAGGTCTAGGGTGATAATGGCAACCCTGTGTAGTTCTTTACTACAAATTGAAGACATGAAGAGGCCTGGAGTCCTGTAAGTAGTGAGACTTGAGTTGCTGATCCTTCTCTATCTTGATTGTCACCATTTCATGGAACCACAGTGTTGCACATTTCTGCTGCATCCCAATGTCTGAATGAGGACATTTCATACACTGAAGGTGGGCCCCTAGTTAACTTTAAAGCACTTAAACATGACATGCTAGCATGAGCATGCATGATTTTAGCATGTGCCTATTTACTGATTTAGGGTACTGGACAAAGCCCCTCTGATGATGAGTTGTTCAAAAAAAATTTTTTAAAGAAGGGAAGCTTTCTGTTTTTTAGTCCCCCCCCCTTTTTTGTCATTTTTGGGTGATCCAATTTTCTATGGAGTGAGAATGCCAGAGGAAAGGCTCAAACTCAAATAAATTTCCTCAGAAATCCTAAGTTTCATGTCCCATCACATGTGAATCTTCTGCATAGAAGGATATGCTATGCATTGAAATGGGTACGTGCAAACATCTAGAGGGAGCTCTGAGCTTAGCATTCAGGTTGGGTACTCCCAGAAGCCTATGCTGCCCTCACATTTCCCACCTCCAGCTGTCATGGAATACACTGATGAGTGGACTGCTGTGAAGTCTCTGTAGAGACACTAGAGAGAGGAACAGTGGATTTTCTCACAGCTCTGCTGCTTGCCCCAGGGTGCTGGCTACACCCATCAGCATTTCCCTCTGGAATCAATCACTCCCTCTGGCAGCTGAAGCAGATCCTCAGGAATGAAAGGCAGGAAAACCAGCAAGCAACACAACTCCTGCTACTGTAGTGCGCAACAGGAAAAAGGAGCTGCTGGCTTTGAAGATGCTTGTCCTGCTTTTTACTTCAAATGTTGACACAGGAAGAAAGGACAGATTTTACATTTCATACAATTTTTTTTAAAGTAACTCACAATACATCAAAGGAAACATTGGGAACATTGTTAGGTTGCAACAGTCTCTAAGAAAACACCCTAGTCTGTGATTATAGAAATAAAAGGGGATTGAACTGGAAAGCAAGAGGAAAGAGGAGAGCAAACTAAAATTTGTTATTGTTTTTTTCCTGAAGAGAAAGAAAAGAGAGTTGTGTATAGTTGTAGTCACAAAAACAGAAACCTCATTTACAGAATATCCAGGTAAAATAAATCTATTATTTGCAAAATTTCTTCATTTTCTTGAGAAAATCTTGTAGTTTCTGTCAAATGTTAAAAGTCACATTTGGAGTTGCAGGTGTAGCTCAGTGATATAGCACTTGCCTAGCATGAGCAAGGGCCTGGGTTATCCAATTCTCTAGCATTGTAAATAAAAATAAATTAAGTAGAAAAATCACAGTAATATCAGATGAAGAAAAAAGAGAAGTAGAGACATGCATACGTATGCATTTTAACTATGTATACATACATACAAAAACGAATGATATATATTTACCCACACAATTGCTATTTAAGTAGCATCTACAGAGCTTAACATTTCTTTAGTGCAAGTCCACAGTAGCATTTTTTAAAGAGAGAGCAGAACAGTGAGAGACAGAGAGAGAGAGAGAGACTTTTATTTAGCTTTTTATGTGGCTTTTGTTGCTCTGACATTTCATTGTGTATGTGGTGCTGGGGTTCAAACCCATGTCCTTGTACATGCCAGGCAAGCACCATAACCACTGAGCCACCATGTCAACCCCTCACTATAACATTTTAACATTTTCACCACTCAACTTTAAATATACAATAAAATTCCTATTGCTTTAAAGAAATGTACAAGCCAGGCGTGGTGACATACGTCTGTAATCCCAGAGGTTCAGGAGGGTGAGGCAAGAGGATCACAAGTTCAAAGCCACCCTCAGCAACTTAGGGAGGCCCTAAGTATCTTAGTGAGAGCCTGTCTCAGGGGGCTGAGGATGTGGCCCAGAGGTTAAGCCCCTCTGGGTTCAATCCTCAGTACTATATCATCATCATCATCATTATAAAAATATAAAAAATAAAGAAATATGCATCTTTGTCCATGATTAATGTTGTTATGTTTTTTAATGATGTCATCTCTGGATTTAGTTAATAAATATTGTATCTAACTATACTCCAGAGAAAAACAAGAGAGCCTGACAGTGAGGGTGGATGACATCTCTGAGTGACAAAGAATACTAATGAAATACCCTGGGCTGTGGATGAAGAGGCACAACAAACAGTAGGTCAAAGTTTCAATTAAAAAAGACTCCCATTCTGTGATATAGACTCTTCGGTATCCCACATCTTCAGAAACATCTGCTGTACATTTATGTTAATGGTACTCTTGGAAAATGGAGCAGTGCCTGCCATCGGAAGCAGTATAGAACGAGGAGTTGCGACAAGGGTGAGCACATTATCTGAGAATGAAGAATCTTGAGGAATTCAGAGGGAGAGTGAGAAACCTCTCAGGCATCCTTGGAAATATGGTTACAAATTCCTGGATGGACCAGAGCTATGTTAAGCAGAGGTAAAGGGAATCTTGAACGGCACACTGTTGGAAGATAGAGTCAGGGCAGCATGAACAACTAGTCTTTTTAAAAGAGGAAGAGCGATTTTGGAAGCTCTTGGAATGATGGTAGAGGAGAAGGGGCAGTGCGGCAGGAGACACTGTCTCAAACGCAAGATACCAGTAATATTGAAGGCAAGAACTAACATAAGGGAAAAACAATACCTAAATTATATTTCCATTTGAAAACAAAACTATTTGCATCTGTTTCATAGCAGCAATAAATGAAATCTTCAAAATCTAACAGCAAAATTACTGCACATCACTAATAAACAAACAAGTGAAAGGCAGTGTATGATAGCAATTAGTCATATTTTTAGAAGAATTCTTAAAACCTGAATTTACAAGTATAAGAATTTGTCAATTTTTAAATTATAAGTTTATGCCATTGAAAGATAATATTCTCCACCTTTGCATATTGAAGAGTTATATCTTTGTTATGATGACGTTGGTGGGCTTTTCTTCTTTAGAAGACTTTTAATTGCTGTATGGATTTCAGTGCCTGTTATTATGCTGTTTAGGATTTAAATTTCATCCTGTGTCAATTTGGGAATGTTGTATGTGTCTAGAATTTTGTCCGTGTCCTCCAGATCATCTGATTTAGAGGAGTATAGTTTTTCAAAATATGTTCTGATAATCTGTTTGATTTCAGTGGAGTCAGTGTTGATCACCCCCTTTTTGTTGGTGATTTTTTAAAATTTGTTTTGATTCTCTCGTTTTAATTAACTTAGCTAGTGGTCTGTCAATTTTATTTATTTTTTGAAGAACCAACTCTGTTTCATCAATTCTTTTTGTTGTGTTTGTTTTTTGTTTTCAATTTCATTTACTTCAGCTTTGATCTTAATTTTTTCCTGTCTTCTGCTGGCTTTGGGATTAGACTATTCTTGCTTTTGTATAGATTTGTCTTGGAGCATAAGTTTATTTGTTAGGGATCTCTCCTGATTCTTAATGTGGACACTCAGTGCAATAAATTTTTCCCTTAAGAATGCTTTCATACTGTCCCAGAGGTTTTGGTATGTTGTGTATTCATTCCCATTCTCTTTCAAGAATTCCTTAATTACTGTTCTCATGTTTTCTTGGATCCATTTCTCATTTAATAGGATGTTATTCAATCTCCACATATATGTGTTTTGTGCCATTGTTTTTGCTATTAATTATTGGGGTCATGGCATCATGGTCTGATAGGATACATAGAACAATATCTACTTTTTATATTTGTTGAGATTTCCTTTGTGAACTAGATTATGATCTACTTTGGAGAAGGATCCATGAGCTGCTGAGAAGGTATACTCTGCCAATTTGGGGTTGAAATTCTGTAGATGTCTGTTAAGTCTGTTTGACTTATGGTGTTGTTTACACTGGAGATCTCTTTAATACTTTTTTGCTTTGATGATCCGTCTATTGGTGATAGAGGACTTTAAAGTCTCCACAATTGGTTTTATATCTTGGAGTAATTTTTCCACATCATTAGGGGCATTGACATTTTGAGGGTATATATTTACTATGGTTATTTCTTCCTATTTATTTTTCCCTTTATTACAATGTAGTGGCCTTCTTTATCTCTTTTGATTAATTTATGTTTGAAATCTACTTTGTTGGATATAAGAATTGCAATTACAGCTTGCTTTCTTGGGTCATATGTGTGGTAGATGTTTTTCCATCCTTTCACCCTTAATATATTGGTGTCACTGCCTGTAAGGTGGGTTTCCTGTAAGCAGCATACTGTTGGATTTTGTTTTATGATCCAATCTGTTAGTCTGTGTCTTTTGATTGGTGTGTTGAGACCTTTCACATTCAGTGTTAGAGTAGTTATGTGGTTGTGGTTCATATTCATTGTGTTTTATTAGTAAGTTCTGTGCTGTCTTCATTGTCTATTGATAGCTTGTACCTTTAATGAATTTCCTCTGTGAGGTTTTAGGAATGTTAGCTTGTTCTTCTATCTGGAGTTTATCTTTGAGGATTCTTTGTAATGCTGGCTTTGGTCCACAAATGCTGCAAGTTTGTTCTTATCATGAAAAGTTCTTATTTACCCCTCAAATTTGAAGCTCAGTTTTGCTGGGTATTGTATTCTTGGCTGCATGTTGTGTTCATTCAGGCATTGAAAGTTCTCCTTCCATGATATTCTTGCTTCCAGAGTCTGAACTGAAAAGTCAGATGTGATTCTGATTGGTTTGCCTCTGAATGGGATTTGGCATTTCTCCCTTGTTGCTTTCAATATTCTTTCCTTGATTTCCCTGTTGTACATTTTGAATATGATATGTCTTGGTGAGATTCTCATTTGATTAGCCCTTGGGGTGTCCTATTAGCTTCCTGGATGAGCATATTTGACTCTATTTTTATTTGGGCAAAATTTTCTTTAGCAATTTACTTGAGAATGTTTATTATCCCATTCATATGTGTTTTGATTTCATCCTATATACAAATTACTCTTATATTGTTTCTTCTCATTTCATCCCAGACATTTTTAAATTTCTGCTTGTGTTCTGTGAGGTTTTTTTCTTTTTTGTCATCCGTGCGCTCTAGCTTACTCAGCCTGTCCTCATTGTCAGAAATTCTTTCTTCAAGAGCTAAGGTTCTGGTTTTTTTTAATAGAAGTTAGTCTATTATTAAATTCTGCTATGGTTCATCTCATGTCATTGACTGCAGATTTTACCTCTATTACTTCCTTTCTGAGTATATCTATTTCTTTGATAATAGAGTTTTTCATCTCTTGAGTTTTCTTACTTAGTCCCTTCATTATATCTTCTTTTAGTTCATTGTCCCTTTTAGTAATCAGGTCATTGATAATATTTTCAAGGTTTTTATCTTGACCCCTATCTGTGGCATCCTTTTAGGGGAGTTTTGGTTTTGAGGTGAACATCTCCTTGTTTGATTCCTCATTTTTGAAGAGCTTCTTCTGGATCTCTGAATTGAGATTTCCTGAGGGGAAGGTAGGCAGTTCTCCAGGTGGCTTTTCTTTGCAAGTCAAAGGGTCAGATTAGCCACAACTGTTTGATAATCACCTTCTTCCAGATGCTTTTTCTACCTTGGTCCTCACATTGCTCTACGTTTTTGTTCCAGGGTCAAGGTTGCAAATCCGAACCTACCATAATGCAGGGCTCATTGGTCCCCTCATTGGTCCTGAGCAGGGCTTCTCCAGATGGGGGTCCTACTGGTCATGTCCTGAGCACCTGCTGGCATAACTTGAACAGACCCCAACAGAAATGAGGGACATCAGAATGGTGGGGCTGCTCCAGGCAGGGAACCTCCCCTGGTTGGTCCTGAGCAGGGCTGCTCCAGACAGAGGTCCTACCATTAAGATTATGCCAATCTTCCATCTGTTGACACATTTCATTATATAATAGCACAAAAACCACATTTAGGAAGATCACCACCAATCTCACCAGAAAAGTCTTTAAATGTTGAGAAGCTGTCAAGCTCAAAGGTGCCTAATACAAGTCTTCCAGAACTCTATTTTCCATTTAACAACTCAGTTTATCACTGGCAAAATGTTGTCAGTTATTTTCCTTGGTGATATATTCACCTAGTTTATTTTGAAATCTGCCAAATACCCAAATCTGAATAATCAGAGATTGCCTGTCAGTCATTCTTTCAGGTAACTGTGCTTCCTATGCAAACCATCAGCTTAGTTCAGTGCCCAGCCCAGGCTCACAGTGCTTTTCTGCAACACCTCCACACTACTTTTATATGCAGCAGAAGGGTTTCATATGTATTTTGCATTTCATCACACAAAATATTAAAGATTTGCACAACAGTTGATATATATTACTTTTAACTACTTCTTCAAGGACATTCTTAGCAAAACTGCAATTTTTAAAGAAAACTCTCAGCTCTTGAAAAAAATACAATGACTGCTAATACAGTTTGGGGCCTCTGCATTAATTCAATTTTGCCCGTCCCCTCATTGGTTTTCATTATTGCTACAAATATCAACCTAGTAAAAAAGGTAAATAACACATTATCATTTTTTATGAAAGTAGTTTATTTCCAGTAGGCTCCTGAAGGGTCTCAAAGACCTCAAGAGGTCCACAGACAACACTTTGAGAACTGCTGATCTAAGCTATTTTATGGAGGCTCAAGTCCAACCTTAACTCCAGGTGGGTTTAATATTGCTTTTCAGCTTAGGTTTAGAATTGTGTAGGTATTTCCAAGCAGAAAGGAACTAATGGTACTCTTCAAGTGTACAGAAATCTTTGTCTTTGTAATAAATGTACTAAACAAAGCAGGAGAGTTTTCTTTACATTTGAGACTAGGCTAATTATCAGCAAGGATAAGAAATCTATGCAATCATAATGAATCTGACTAGCTTTAACTAAAGATAATAATATGCCTTTGATTTAATATGACTGATGTTCTATTACTCTAATTTTCCTGTTTTTAAATGTTTTGGAGCATTTTTGATTTGTTGTCCCCCAAACAGAGGCCCAAAGTTATAAAAAGGAACCAGCATCCCTCCTCTCCTTAGATATGTCCTAGTTTTTATTTGATTCAGGATATTCGTTGGTGCTTCAAGAGGTTAAGGGCAATTCTTTCTGAACATTAAAGTTTTATTTACAAAAGTGTATCTGTTCTAATACCCATGTCTATCAATAGGCAGATTCCATAAAAATTTTCCTGCTTTTTAACTTAACCTAGACTTCAGTGAAATTACTTGAAGAGCAATATGGTATTGAGCAGCAGTACTTTATTTCCTGACAAAAATATAACTTTCATCTCATTTGCTGCCATCACTCACTACGGTTTTCCCTCCAGAGCTGGGCCCAGAGCTTGACACAACAGAGTGTTGCTGGTGGAACTGACTAGGTACATATGCCAGGGCACACTGCAAAAATCATAATATGTGGTGAAAAGTTCTGGCATGACTTACATGTTTATTGCAAGAGAAAGTAGCTCAACCACTGCTTAATGTACATTTACTACAGACTTCTTTTCTTGCCATAGTTTGAACTCCTCAATGTATTTCTTTATTGATCACATGCTCCAGAATTTATTAGAGGAAGTGACTGAGCAATAGGCAATTTTCAAATGAAGGTATTGTGGAGAAACACCAACAGGTATATAAAGGTCTATTTCCACAGCACAAAGTGTTGCTAAAATGGCATTCCCAGCATGTACTACAATGAAAATATGATGGGATTTTCTAACTGGTACTTGGAAAATTCCAACCATTGTTTGGAATGTCACCCTGACTTGAGTCTTTACGCTCATGCTAGTCTGTTAGTATTATCTAGCTTTTTAAAATGAAAATCTTTCCTATTGCCTAAATATAGAATCACTCAGGTTTGCATTCAAGAAGTTTTTATGGAGTATCTGTTATATAAAAGGCACAAGGTAATACCACTGAAGAAGGAAAGTTGATTTCTGCCCTGCAGAAACAATGGTTGCTGCAAGGAGCAAAAGATACAACACAAGTAAAAAATTCAGAACAATCTTTGGCAGGCACCTAGTTATTATTACTCAGTTCACAGTCTGAGGGAGAAACAGAGACTCAACAAACGATTTAAATAAAATGTTATAAGTGTGTGATGAGTAATTAAAGCATAAAAGATGAGTTCTTGAAATAAGTAATGAATAATTGCAATGCATAAGTAGAGCACTACAAAGACACTTTGAATGGACATTTACCAGATATTGAGAGTGGGGTCATGGAATAGTCCCCTGTATAGAAAATAGCTGAACAGCATCTGAGAGGATAAGGAGACATTGGGAGAAGGATGAGATTATTAGTAGAGGAAATCAATATCATTTCATAAAGGAATGAATCTTATCCTGAAAACTAAGAGTACTGTTAAAGAACGTTAAGGGAGAAAGTTACCTGAGCAAACTAGAAATTCAGGAAGTTGACCCAGTGCATTAGACAAATAGAGACTAGAAGCAGGGAACTAGATAAGAGTTTTTGCAGAATTGAGCAGAACAGTACAAAAAGCTTAAGTAAAAATATAGGAGAGTGAAATGGTGGGAAAATGGAAGGATATTTAATATAAAGTAAAAACATTAGTATTTTATGACTACTGGATATAGAAGGTGGGGCAGAGATACTTAAATATATAGTAGTGACTAACTTAAGAAAAAGAAAATAGAGAAATATTTCATGAGCTAAGTTAGATTATGAAGGAAGATTTATGCAAAATATTGTGCTTAGGTATCTAAGTAGAGAAGTGCATATTATGAGAAACTCTAGGTGGGGAAGTCATTAGCACATCAGCGGTAACTCCAAATGTGGAATTAGAAGAGTTTAATCCTTTGTTGTCACACCAATATTTAAGTGACAGAGAAAGAACCTAAAAGGAGCATGAGAAAGAATAAAGAAGAAGAAGCAGGGACCTTGGAGGCATAGGAGATTGACATCAATGTCAAAGGGACACAGGTAGTAAGTGAAATAAGCAGAGAGCAGTGTCCATCAGTTTCCCTGACTGCAACAGAGTTGGCAGTCCTTGAAAGAGGAGTTTCATCGAATTGATGGGTACAGAAAAAGGACTGGAATCAGTTAAGAGCAAAAGGAGGTGAAGCTATGGGAATGGTATAAAATCATAACTGGATAACTTTTGTTTTTAAACAGAAGCTTGGTTTTGGAGGGTTCTGAAGATAGAATAGCCAGTGAGTTGTATTTGTTTTTAATTGTTTAGAAACATGAGAAATTAATAACAAAATTAATAATGAAGAGTAGGCTTGATATAGTAAAGGTAGAGGAACCTTTATAAAGATCTCAAAAAGAAAGTGAGTAATTAAAATGCAGTCTAGAGTCAAGTTGAAGAGCTGACCCAGGTCAGAAAGCCATACTAATTTGGTATGAATACAGAGAAACATGCAATTTGGTTTAAATACAGATAAATGTATACAGGTATGGGACTAGCGGGGGTAAAAAAGAAAGAAGTTGATGGATTGTACAATTTATCCTTAAGACGATGAACTGTCAAGAGTTCTTATCTTAAGCCTCTTATTTTCTTCTGAAATGGGAAGAAAAGTCATGTGCTGAAAATGGTCCAGTAAGTGAGAGCTAGTGGGTTTCAGGAAGATGGTGAAGAATTGAAGGAGATGACCAGAGACATAGGAAGTATTGCTTGAACGATATTGGGATTTATTCAAAACTGTAAACCACTAGTGGTATCTCAGTCTTCAGGAGTATGCAACTTTCCACAGCTGTACTTGGTGGTGCAGGTGGTGCTTGAACAGGTGCAGAAAAGCTGAGCATTGGTGTTTTTCCAGGGTTTGGATTCTAAAGGTATGAAGTACGGAAGATAGCAAGATTGCTTGTACAGATTAAGGAAATGGTTTGGGAGAATGATTAAGAATTATGTAGTGCAGGGTCATTTGGGACAGAAATAAAGTGAGGCAGAGACTTACACATGGAGAGAAAATGGATGAGGATCAAAGGACTGTAAAACTTGCAGAATGTCAATGTGGTGATTAGACCACTGAAAGCCCAATCTTGCAAATAGCACATTGTTGTCAGAGAATAAGATGTTGGAATTCAGAATGTCTGGATGCCAAGTTCTATAATCTGGCCACGGGAATAGTTTTCCAATGAGGAGAAGATCTGAAGATCATTGGATTAAACAACGCAAAGGGCACTGGGGAGATAAGTGTATTTGTTGGGTCACCTACAGCAATATGGTGGGATTTACAGTGAAGAAGAAGGTAGTGTTTCAGTGCCCCAAACTCTGATTTAGAAAATGGAGAAATAATCATGATGTTAATGTGGCAGTGATGCTAGGTAGATTAATAATCAAATGGCATTATCTATAAAACATGGATAGAGGGAGGTGTGGAAGTGAGGATGCCAGATACCCGCCTAACGTGGGAAGGAATGAACAACCTGCATTGGAGACAGTCACAGGAATAGTGTCCTAGCAGATACCGACTTTCAGTTAAAGCAAGAAGAAGAAAGATGAAAGGAACTGAAAACTGTGATGGAAAGATTAGGAGGGAGGGAGACAATGGGAGGAAAGCAACATGAGAACGGGAGGAAAGCACAAAAGGATCTGGAGACTAGAGCCTGGGGCAGCACTAAGGAAGTTTGCAATTTTAGGTATTGGCAAGGGTGGAAAGGCTGTTTCTGGGTCTACTCGGACCTTAGGAGTTGCTGAAGATTGATGACAAGCCCAGCCTGAGGGCTTGGCTCTAGTTTTCAAGGAGAAAGTTTTCTAGAAAAGGTTTTTGTAGAAACGGAAGTCTAGGATTGCAAACAATTAGTTCAAACCTGGGACCCTCACCATCTACTGGAAACTGCATTTGTCTCCTCCCAGGAAATACATTTAACAATCTGAGTTCTGTCCTTGACAGTTTTCCAACCACCTGCAGATATGTCTTATTTTTTTTCCAGTATCGTACGCCATCCTGTCATACCCATTTATCCTCTGAACATTTTTTTTTTAAAGAGGGACAGTGAGAGAGAGAAAGAGAGAATCAATTTTATTTAATTTTTCATGTGACTTTCGTTGCTCCAACACTTCATTGTGTACGTGGTGCTGGGGTTTGAACTCTCGTACTTGTGCATGCCAGGCAAGCGCCATAACCACTGAGCCATCGCTCCAGCTCCAATGTCCTCTGAACTTTTGAAAATTGCTGTTTCAAAGTTTCATTGTGTGTATCTAGCCATGCCAAATGCTCCCATACCTCTAACAAACACTATTTTGTTGGTATTCCTGTGCAGTCTGTCGTATTTGTGAGATTCTTTTTTTTTTTAAAGAGAGAAGGACAGTGAGAGAGAGAGAAACAGAGAGAATCAATTTTTATTGAGTTTTTCACATGGCTTTCATTGTTCCGACACTTAGTTGTGTACATGGGTGCTGGGGTTTGAACCCGTGTACTTGCGCATGCGAGATTCTTGATGGTGAGGATTGCTTTTTAAATTTCCGTATTCCAGTACTTCAAGATGTGTGTCATGCATGATAGACACACAATATATTTGTTGAATGAGTCAATCAACAAACACAAATACAAGTAAGTCTCCTTTGTACCTCATCAAACTTTTTAACAGAGGGAAAGGCTTCCCTCTTTGTGTATTAGGCTTATGTCTACTTTTACATTTGAATTTCATTCCTTTCAGCCTTCTCAGAGAGCTACTGGATTGGCCATTTCTTTTCTTGCTTATCAATCTGCCCTTTGATAAACTCTCCTTTCTTTCAGTTTTGGTTTATCTCTCACAAGATAATCTCTCCTGCCAAGACCTCACCCCTGAGCTTCAGACCAGTAATTGCGGATGCACAATTACTTCCTGACATTCCCCCTGGGATTTCACACAGCAACTTTAACCTTATGATCATTCTCTTCAATGCTGGTCCTATTCCAATTTTTCTGCCTCTATGAATGAAATCACTGTCCTTCCTGTTGTACAAACCAGAAAGTCAAGAATCACCTTTGATGCTTCCTTCTTTTTCACTGCCATATCCACCAATATTTTTTTTAAAGAGAGAAGGACAGTGAGGAAAGAGAGAGAGAGAAAGAATCAATTTTTATTGAATTTTTTCATATGGCTTTCGTTGCTCTGACAGTTGTGTACATGGGTGCTGGGGTTTGAACCCCTGTACTTGCACATGCCAGGCAAACGTTATAACTGCGGAGCCACCACTCCAGTCTGCCATATCCACCCATTCTTTTTTTTTTTTTTAATGAAAGAGGGACAGTGAAAGAGACAGAGAAAGAGAAACAACTTTTTTTAGTTTTTCACATGGTCTTAGCTGCTTCAACACTTAGTTGTATATATGGTGCTGGGGTCCGAACCCGGGTCCTTGTGCCTGCCAGGCAAGCGCTGAAACCGCTGAGCCACCGCTCCAGCCCCATATCCACCCATTCTTGACTCCTGATGTTCACCTCCTGCATATCTTCTCACTCCTTGATATTCATCTTAGCCTTTATTTTTCTTCACAGTGCTTAAAAACAGCTGACATTGTTTATATTTATTTGGTCATTGTTTATGGTCCATTTCTCATAAAATTAAATCACAATCTCCACGTGGGCAGGGAAGTCACTTTTTATGGTTGTGACCTCAGCTACAGGAATGCCTGAAGGTGCTGAATGACAGGTGAAAGAACACTGTTCCCTTTACCTGGAGTCCAGTCCCTCTTTGTTTTTAGCAACTCTCAGTCCTCTCAGTTGTCACTTCCACAAAGACAGCCTAACCGTCCATATTCTAAGTGGTGTTTAAGCTCTTTCCATATAGCTTTGCCTGTTAATGCGTCTCACAGTTGTGCTTTCACGCTTACGTACATGACATTGATTACAATTGCTCACTCTGGACTTTAAACTCTGTGAGAGTGGGTGCTCCATCTGCTTTCGCTCATCACTATTTCTTCAGAATTTAATTCAGAACACAACACTTGGTAGACAATAAAGATTTCTTGAATAAGGGAATCAATTAAGAAATGAAGATAGCCTTTTTTAAAAGTTTTTGACACCTTTCATTCACCAACCAATTTCTTTTTGTTCCTCAAAATTATTTTCTATTTCATTGCATCTTCTTTGAGTTGAGAGATGAAATTGTCAACAGGTTTCAAAGTGGAGTATCTAGAATCATGATTCTTATTGGATCACCCAGAGTTTAAAAATCAAATTTTCAAGCCTCCCCTTCAGTTTTTCATTTATTAATAAATACCAGATATGTTTCAGGAACCTGATATCTTAATTTATTTCATTTCTCTCTCACTAGAAGAATTAAAAGCAGCTTATAACTCCAAAGTATACCAATTATTCCACAATGGGTTAACTGTAAATTGGGGATCCTCTTGCCATACTCAGTGGGGAATATGGTCTTTAAGAATGCACTCTTTCATGGGGGAAAATGCTTTTTAAAAACAGTCATTATTAACCTACCTACAAAGAATGTCAAAATTGTGTAATTACAGAAAGAATACTATTGAGTTTTTGCATATGAAGGAAAAAAGTCTTTAATAGTCTCTGTGTTTTCCTTCTCCCTAAGATAAAGACATTTTCTTGTAATTTTCATCCTAAGATGCAAAATGAAAATCAGGGACATTCACATTGGAAATTAATATCTACTAGAATCTGATAGAAAAAAATTGAGTGTATCATTATAAAAATAATCAATTACATAACTATTTTCTTGAAGTTTTCTTTGATACTACAATATTTAAAAGTGATAATTTATTTAAAGTGTGAAATTTTAAAGCAAATGTTTAAAAGACCAAGTTCCATTTTACAGAACAGGAAACAAAGACAAAGACATCACTCCAATAGTTTAAAACAAACTGGCCTATTTTTGTTGCACTTGGAAACAAAGCAATCCATATTAAATATGGTATAGGACTATTAGAGTATTTTGCTGCATAAGGCAAATTATATTAACAAATATAATGAATTTTGAAAAAAATCTACTTTTTAAAAGACAAAAATGGAAGTTAACTTTTTTGATCTAAGTGAAGTATACTAATGAAATGTACATGATTATTTTGTTCTAATAGAACAGGTTGGGGTTTAATTTCCCTGTGAAACTACACACTACATAAAAATTCTTAGAAAACAAATTTTTTTCTGAAGTTAAAAGAAAATGCTGCTTTTCTAGATATTTCCATGACTGACACTAATCTCCTACTCTATAGTGATTTTGAAAAATTAGCTGATTAATAAGGCAATATGTCTGCCTAAAACTGCCTGTGGATAATCTGTTGGTTGTATAAGAGGTAAAATGACAAAATGGGTGTCAGAAAACCTTGGGGCGATTGCTGTCAAAACATGCAGTACCTGGTCAAAGAAGAAAGGAGGAATGAATTGAATGTATCCATTCCTTATTCATAAATCCTAAGAAAGATGAAAGAGATTAATGCATAATAATTGTCTGAATTGAAAGAGACAATGAGGAGCCATTAGACCAGGAAGAGTGAATGGACCAGTATTCATTCACATGGACAAAGTCTTATTTCTCATTCAGTATGTTTCTATTTCTTTTCATTTAAATTCCTTTTCAGAATTTTCTAATAGCTTCTTTCATAATTACCAGTCTAAATGCCTTCTAGCTCTCACCAACAAAGGAGACAAGTCTACTGATTTGTCAGAAATCAGAAGTATGATAATGACAGGCAGAGATGTGGGTTCACACCCACTCTAAGAAGTCTCTCATCCCTCAAAAAGAGAAAAAAGGTCCTCCTTATAAAATGCAAAAGTGACATTTGCTTTGAAATTTACTTGCTAATCTTATTTTTAAAAGATCTTAGTGAAATGTTTTCAAAAAGTATTGCGAATGCACACGAGTCAGAAGGGCAAAGATGAAGAATATAAATAACAACAAATGCTGGAGAGGTTGTGGGGAGAAAGGAACATTTGTACACTGTTGGTGAGTCTGTAGACTAGTTCAACCACTCTGGAAAGCAGTATAGAGACTCCTCATAAAACTAGCAATGGAACCACCATATGACCCAGCTATCCCACTCCTGGGTATTTTTCCAGAAGAAATAAAATCAGCATATTATAGTGACACAGCTATATTAATATTTATGGCAGCACAATTCATAATAGCTACATTATGGAATCAACCCAGATGCCCTTCATTGGATGAATGGATCAAAAACTGTAGTGTAAATATACAATGGAGTATTACTCAGCTATTAAAAAGAATGAAATCATGGCCTTTGCTGGTAAATGGATGGAAATGGAAAATATTATACTGAGGGAAATAAACCAACCTCAGAGATTCAAAAGTTGAATTTTTTTTCTCTTGTATGTGGAATCTACAGTAAATCTGAGGATAGGGTGAAAGTCAAGATTATATATTAGACTACTCAAATTTGGAGCAACACGAAATCTGGGGGAAGTCTACTAATGAAGGGGGAGGAGAATGTGGGAGTGAATGGGAAGGGAAAAAAGGGGGGTATAAATACTGTATGGTATATTTTACTCTCCTGAGAAACTAAATAATATTCATGTAGGCATTTAAAACTAGAATATTCAAAAAATTATATATATTATAAATTATGCATATTGGTATCTATGATTGGGAGAAATGCAGTGGAGATGAGAGATCAGGGAGTGGGAGAAGGGGGTGAAGTCTTGGGTAAGGATTAGATTCAAGTTACGTTGTCATAACCTGTGTATGTATGTATGTGTAACAATGAATCCTTCATTATGCAAACCTAAAACGCACTTATTAAAAATGGTCTTACCTTCCATGTTCCCTGAAAGATGCCATCTCATAGTATTTTGAAAGATAGATCCTCCTGCCATTTATCTCCACTGTCTTCCCAAAGGGCATCATTTATCACTAAAACAATTCAGAAGTGTTCTATACCATCATACAAAAGTCCTAGTTAGAGGAATTTAGAGGCTCTACACATAAGCTCCAAACCAAGGTGGGACTGGGACTAAGGTGATTTCAAAGCAGAATGGAAGAAACATTAAAAATAGATACATATCCACCTTATCTTTCACCCTGCATGAAAATTAAATCAAAATGGGTCCAAGATCTGGATATTAAGCCAATAACTTTAAACTTACTAGAAAAAGTAGGGTCAACACTATAGGACATAAGAGTTGGCAGCACCTTCCTCAACAAAACTCCCATGGCTCAAGCAGTAAAGTCAAGAATAAATGAATGGGATGCAATTAAACTAAAAAGTTTTTGCACAGCTAAAGATCTAGTCAAGAGCATAGAGAGAGAACCTACAGAATGGGAGAAAACCTTTGCCTGCTACACCTTGGACACAGGGCTAATATCCAGAATATATAAGGAACTAAAGAAACTAAACACCAAACTCACAAATAATCCAATCAATAAATGGGCTACTGATCTTAAAAGAAACTTCTCACCAGTGGAAGTCCAGAAAGCGCATAAATATATGAGAAAATGTTCTACATCATTAGCTATAAGGGAAATGCAAATCAAAACTTCAATGAGATACCATCTCACTCCTGTTAGAATGGTAAAAATAAAAAATTCGAACAACAGATGCTGGAGGGGCTGTGGGAAAAGAGGAACACCGTTACACTGCTGGTGGGACTGCAAACTGGTTCAGCCACTCTGGAAAGCAGTGTGGAGAATCCTCAAAAAATTAAGGATGGAACCACCTTATTACCCAGCTATCCCACTCCTGGGTATTTTCCCAAAAGAGTTAGAATCAGCATATTATAGTGATATGGCTTCATCAATGTTTATAGCAGCTCAATTTACTATAGCTAGACTATGGAACCAACCCAGATGCCCCTCACTTGACGAGTGGATGCAAAAACTTTGGTACATATATACAATGGAATACTACTTGTCCATTAGAGAAGACGATATTATGGCTTTTGAGATCAAATGGATGGAGATGGAAAGAATTATGCTAAGTGGAGTATCCCAATCCCAGAGACTCAAGGGCTGAATGGTTTCTCTCATCTGTGGAAGCTAGAATACATTGGGAAGCAGTATGTTAGACGGCTAAGCTAATAATAACTTCAAATTGTATGATTCTCAACTCAACAGGGAGATGACTCCCTAGAATACTTGGAGGCGTAGGCTGGGGGACATGGTGGGGAGAGGGCTTAGGAAAATCACCTAGGAGACTGGAGGATGCGAATACAGGGGAATCATCTCAGAAGGAGTTCTCTGACCTCCACGAGATATCCATTTAACTCAGTGGTTCTTCTGGGGGAAACAGCAACATGGGGAACCCAAGCTGGGCATCTACGACATGGCATTAGCCGTAGATAACTAAGTATATATACATTTGACAATGTTTCCCCCTCAATAGTAACTCTATATCATCTAATAAAAAAACTGAAATAAAACTTATTTATATCAAATTTCCTATATTTAATTTTCATATATTTTTCTGGCTCTTAATCAGGTCCAGTCTAACACAAATACTAGTTATTTTACAATTGATTTATAGTGCTATCTGTCATATATTAACTGTTATGTTCATGAGGTAGATTTTGATAAGTTAATATTTTGTGTTTTTCTTCTGAACCAATTCTTATTTGTTCACTTCTCAGAGTTAATATTCAGTTACTAAAAATTCGATTACATTCACTAAGTTTATATATACAAATTAAGTATACTATACATTTAAAATTTATATTTAACAAAATTGAACATGTTAAATTAAAATGCATTTTAACACATGTATTCAATTTAACTCTATAAAATGCTTAGAATTTTATAGGTTGCATTCCCCTCTCATCTTGGCTTCTACTTGCCCTTTGTACTTTACAATAATCTTAAAATCTATTTTTTAGAATCTTCATATCCTTTCTGTGGAGCATCAATTTTGTGAACTAAATACAAATTTTGGACAGAAGCACCATTTTTATTATACTGAATCTTCCTATTCATAAACACAGTATTTTAGATTTATTCATGTCTTAATTTCTTGTCTTTAAACAAAAAATTATTAATTTCTCTAAAACATTGCTTTCTAATTTTAGTTACTTTGCATATTTTTGGTACTCTGATGAGATACCTTATAATATTATTTTTAATGAATAAAAATAGTTTTCATTTGCTTTTCTTATATATGGAAAGTTTACTGAAATTCCTAATTGGATCTAAATTTTGTGTGAAACATTAGATTTTCTGTTAACAGTGTATTCATTTTTAAAATTCATCAATCTTCTTTTTAACTTGATTACATAACACAATCAAAATAATTAACAGAGGTATTAATAACTACCCTTGCTTTGTTCCTGACTTAAAGGAAATAAATCCACAATTTCACTATTGAATGTAATAATTACTACAAGTTTTGGTCAAAAATGTAGGGAAACCCTCTAATGTTCCTCATTTGCTCTCAGTTTTGGATGAAAACTAAAAATTTGATTTTATTAAATGGTTTTCCTCTTTGATTGTGTGATGATATAACAGCTTAAGGTGGAAGATTACATTAAAAATTTCTAAAATGGAAACATTTTTACATTACTAAATAAACCTTTTTCAATCATAAAAAATAGATACATATCCAAACTAAGATAGGCAGGTTATAAAAATATCTCATCACTCCATAATATCAAATCAGAAATATTTGAGACAGATAAGATTTTCTTTTTGAAAGTACTTCAGCATCATAACGAGGTTTATATTCCCAAAATCATTTGGAATTGATTCCTGCAGCTTAAACCTTTTTGCTCCGAAGAGTGAATATGCACATGATTTTTTTTCTAAAAAAGCATCCTTAAGGGTACTTCAGTAATAAAGATCTTGTCCCAGTACCTTGTGAGCTTTCACTATTAGAAATGAAAAATACAACAGTTTAAGTCTGAAGATCATTTTCAGAACCTATGTTATTAAATTCATAAATAAATCAAGTACAGAGGCCTTGAATATGAGTTTTGGGAACAAGACTTTTAATCACTATCCTGATTTCTTTACTGTAAGTCAAAATAACTCAGGGAAGAAACTGTGTAATAAAATCACAGAAAATCTCCACCAAAAAGAATAAGGATCACTAGCGTTTATTGAGCGCTTACTATAATGTCCCAAGTGCCATGCAATTATTTTCTTATATAATCATTACAATAACTCTTTGAGCTAACAAATGAGAATCTCAATCCTGAAAGCTCAATCTGATAAGTCCCAAGTTTTCAATTCTGTAAACATAATTACTTCAAAGTTATCATGGAAGTATATGTGTTGCTTAATTTTTTTATAGGTGTTCCACATCTGGAATGATAGGGCAGAATGATAGTACCTTGTATAAGTCTGACAGCAGAAAAAAGTGTAGAGATTTCCACCTGGAGCTCAATCTCTGGAGCCATATGGTTTCCTTTATATGAAAACTAGTAAGATGATCCTGGCTAAGTATTTACTTGAGGGTGAACAGCATGCACTCTCACCTCCATCCATTATTACTCAGTTTGGAAATAAGGAAGCTGCAATGATTTTTGGAATTGAAACAATGTGAGCACTTGAGGTGCCTGGAGGTGTATTAACGTGGCCACTGTTGAACAAAAGTGTGGCCGCTATGGTTGAAGGTGAGCACAGTTGCCATCGTTCACCTTTGCTGCTTGTTCGTCTTGAAATTTCCACACCAGCGTTTGTCCTACTGTCTTATTGGGTAGCCAGAAAGGCCAAGGATCTAAGAGTTCTGATCTTTTCTTGAGATATATTCCTATAAGAAATGGCATTATGGAATACTCCAGAGTTTCCCACTGAAAAGAACATTTGTTAATCATTTAGAGCATTATGTAATTGGTGCTGTCTAGTGATTATAAACTTTGATCAACAGTAATGATAAGCTAGACTTACAGTAGCCTTAGCTTACACTTCTGTGCCAGGTACTGTGCTAAGAACGTCACATGTGTTATCCTGTTAAATCTTTATAACAAACCTTTAAGGCAGGCAACATTAATACAGATTTGAAAATGGAGGCTCCAAGAGGTTAAGCAACTTGCCCAAAGTTTCTTTAGGTACAAAGTCAACTAATTGTTAGTTCACATGATTTTTATGTCCCTTTGTTTCAAATAAGGGCATAAAGCAAATAAAGGGGGTTCTTCAGTTGTTCTATATAATCAAACATCCTTTGTATTACCACAACAATTCTACTTTGCAATTCAAATACGCTACTAATATCTTTTAAAAATTACTGTTAAACCTAATAAATCACTATTTTGGTATGTGTAGGGTTTGACCATGTCCCACAGAGAAGTCAGATGAAGAAGAAAACAGATCCAATGTCTATGGAATGAAGGCTGTGCTCCATTCCACCATACCCAACAGATTTAGAATGGTCAGTCTTCTGGGTACTTTGGAGTTCATTAATAAAAAACAAAAAAGCAAAACAAATCTCTTGTCATGCCCAAGCTGGCACGTATAATCTGAGCACGGTTTTTTAACTTATTTTTCTAGGCAAATTCAATAAAATGATCAAATGCAATTGAAGTATCCTATTCTTCCCTAGAGCTCTCAAGCTCCTTTCTCCTTTAATCTATGTTTGATTCCCATATGAAAACTCTTAAGACTATAAATATGCACCAGCTGCGCCAAAGCAAGGCTTGGTGATGCACATACTCATGGCAGAATTGAATTTCAGAGACCAGAAACAAATGTCCCCTCCACCCCTCCCAAGAGTCCCTCTTACACAGAAGAGTTCAGAACTGCTTGTCATATAGTGAACTTTTTCATCTTTTAAAAAATTTCAAACGCTTAAATCACTTGCAACAGTTACTTGGTTTGAACTTCACAGCACAAAATAAAACCAAGGGCTCTTTTTTAACCAATGTAGAACATTGCAGATTTCTTGATTCCATTTCACAGGAAATTAGTCATTGATTTCTTGATAAATGAGTTCTGCTGAGCTATGGTGCAGACCAAGGAAAAGTGTAAATGAAATGAAAAGACCAGTCTCTCACCCCAAGTCTCATTCAGCTTGTTACTTCTATGAAGACAGCTTCAGCAACATCTGATAACTCTATTCATTGCTTTCTCTTACCTTTTCTTCTGATTTCTCTGGCTTCAGGTTTCTCTAAGACCAGAAGATACACTTAAAAGCTGAGCAGAAAATGTGGCAGAATTTAAATTATGTCTAATGAGCAGCGAGACCGGCTCTCACAGCATTGGGCGACCAGCAGCTTTTTATCAGGGAGTCGGAGTACCTCAGAGGGAAGGTGCATGGCACTGTTATATGCTCTGGCCTCCTGTCCAGCTCGGTCCAAGTTGAACCTGGAGGGCTCTGTGGGCTGGGCTTCCCATGGACAACTGCCATCATCTTCATATTGTGACACACACAGTGCCTTCTGGTCCTAAGGTGTTGTCATCGCAGCCTTCAGCACACCAGAGTGTGAGAAATATTAGGTTTTTTATCTTCTTGGTGTCAGGAACTGAATCTCCAGCCATCCTGTCAATTCATTCAGCCATTTAGCTGAGGACAAAAATTACCCATGTCCTGCTCTGTATTAAACACTGCACTAGGTTTAGGAGGGAAGGAGGTCTGAATGTGAAGAATGTGCCTGAAGGTATGGACTTCTACACCTCTACATTACTCCATGTGCCCTTCACCCACCTTCTGGTTCTACGTATTTGCTCAGGGAGAGGCAGGATAAGAGATTTTATAGACGTGGGCAGGCAGAGTGGTTGAGAACAGAATCTCAGTATCTTGTTGCCTAGGTTCTAATCGAAACCTTGACATATCTTACTTGGTTAACGGTGGACAAGCTTTGTAATGGCTATGTGCGTCAGTTTTTCTGTCAGCCTGGCATGGAGATAACAAAAGCACTCTCCTTAGAAGACTAGGTAGGAGTGAAGGGATTAATTCAGGTAAAAAAAGCACAATATAAATATTATAAATATTTTCATCATTCTCTGAGGTTGATCAGATTTCATTTGGAATTTATTATGTATGTATGTGGTTCAGTTAGAAGATTTCATTTAGATGAGGATGGCTGATGCTGGTCATCTATAATAGCATTATGAATAATGATGATACTGATTTTCTAGGCCTATAAAAAACTAGCTCAGACCAACAGCCCAATTGATAAATGGGCCAAAGAGCTAAATAGAGACTTCTCACCAGAGGACATTGATCAAGCCAATGAATACATGAGAAAGTGCTCTAAATCATTAGTAATCAGAGAAATGCAAATGAAAACCACATTAAGATATCACCTTACACCAGTCAGAATGGCAAAGATGAAGAAAATAAACAACAATAGATGCT
>PVKS010029615.1:0-25203 GCA_004027875.1 Aplodontia rufa | reverse complement strand
AATTAACACAGGAGGCCATTGAAATTCTAAACTAACCAATCTCAGATAGCAAAATCAAAACAGCAATCAAAGCCCTTCCAAAAAGGTAAAGCCCAGGACCTGATGCATTCTTGGCAGAACTCTACCAGACCTTTACAGAAGAATTAACACCAATTCTCTACAAGCTTTTCCATGATATGGAAAGGGTTGGAACCCCCCCAAACACTTTTTATGAAGCAAATATAACCCTAATATCAAAACCCAACAAAGACACACCAAGAAAAGGAAACTACAGTCCAATATCCCGATGAACACAGACACAAATATACTTAATAAAATTCTAGCTATCCAGATCCAAAAATATATCAAAAAGATAATACATCATGATCAAGTAGGTTTCATTCCAGCAATGCAGGAACATAAACAAATCAATAAATGTAATTCACCACTTAAACAGAATTAAAAATAAAAATCATATAATCATCTCAATTGACTCAGAAAAGGCCTTTGATAAAATTCAGCACCTGTTTGGGCTCAAAACTCTGGAGACTATTGGGATCAAAGGAAGATACTTTAGTTTTGTAAGAGCCATTTATGACAGAGCCTTAGGCAACATTACACTTAATGAAGAAAGCATTTCCGTTAAATTAGGACAAGGATGCCCATTTTCACCACTCTTATTCAATATAGTCCTTGAAACCCAAAGCAGAGCTATCAGACAAGAGAAGGAAATCAAAGGAATTTGAATAGGAAAAGAGGAAGTCAAGATGTCTCTATTTGCTGATAACATGATCCTATACCTAGAAGACCCAATAAGCTTGACCAGGAGACTTCTAGAGCTTATAAACAATTTCAGCAAAGTGACTGGTTGTAAGAATAACACTCACAAATCTTTAGGTTTCCTATACACCAGCAACAATTCCACTGAAGAAGAAATAAAGGATTCTATCCCATTCACTATTTCCTAAAAAAGAATAAAACACTGGGGCATCAATCTAACAAAGGATATAAAGGACCTCTACAATGAAAACTATTGACATTAAAAAAGAAATTGCAGAAGACCTGAGTAGATGGAAAAAATCCCATGTTCTTGGTTATGCAGAATCAATAAAATGAAAATGGCCATTGTAGTGAAAGCCCTATATAAATTCAATGTAATCCCCATTAAGATACCAATGACACTCTTCATGGATATAGAAAAAAGCAATTCTCAAATGCATATGAAACAACAGAAGGCCCCGAGCGGCCAAAACATTACTAAGAAAGAAAGAGGAAGCAGTAAGTGTCACAGTTTCTGACCTGAAATTATACTACGGGGCTATAGTAATAAAAACAGTGTGATATTGGTATCAAAACAGAAATGAAGACCAATGGAACAGAATAGATGATAGTGAGACAAACCCTCAAATATTTAACCATATATTTGATAAAGTGGGTAAAAGCATATTGTGGAAGAAAGACAGCCTGTTCAACAAATGGTGCTGGACAAATTGGACCACCATATACCTTCCTATACAAGACTCCCATTGCACAGGAATTAAAGCCAAGAATAAATGAATGGGATGCCATTAAACCAAAAAGCTTCTGCACTTCTAAAGAATTATTCAAGTATGTCAAGAGAGAAGCTACAGAATGGGAGAAAATCTTTGCCTGCTACACATTGGACAGAGGGCTAATATGCAGAATACAAAGAACTCAAAAAACAGAACACCACAACCACAAATAACCCAATCAATAAATGAGCGAGGGAGCTAAAAAGAAACTTCTCAGTGGAGGAAGTCTAAAAAGCCCATAAATAAATGAGAAAATGTGTTATTTTGCTAGCAATCAGAGAAATGCAAATCAAAACTTCACTGAGATTCCACCAAAATGAGGAATATGAACAATGACAGATGCTGGAGGGGTTGTGGGAAGAAAGGAACACTTTCACACTGCTGGTGGGACTGTAAGCTTGTACAGCTACTCTATAAAGCAGTGTGGAGACTCCTCAAAAAACTAAGACTGGAACCACCTTATGATCCAGCTATCCCACTCCTGGGTATTTTCACAAAACAGTTAGAATTGGCATACTACAGAGTTACAGCTTCATCAATGTTTATAGCAGCTTAATGACGATAGCTAAACTATGGAATCAACCCAGATGCCCCTCATTTGATAAGTGTATTCAAAAACTGTGGCACATATATACAATGTAATTCTACTGTGCTATTAGAGAGAACAATATCATGGCATTTGCAGCCAAATGGATGGAGATGGAAAAAATTATGCTGAAAAAATTATGCAATATCCCTAACTCAGAGACTCAAGGGTCAAATGTTTTCTCTCATATGTGGAAGCTAGAATATAATTGGAAACAGATTAAAAGTTGGGTAAGATAATAATCACCTCAAATTGGGTGAATTTTTTTTTGGTGGGACTAGAAGGAATATCAAGGCAGCTGGACGGAGGGAGTACAGGGGTTATCAGCCCAGTGGGAACCTTTGACTTCCATAAGAAGCCCAACTAACATGGTGGTAAAGTAGGGGAAACATGTGATCAGGGAGACTCAATGGGGGGAGATCATGAATTGGCATCAGCCTTGGCTTGCTCTGTCAACATCCATGTTTCATGAATGTGTTGCAACAATTTCCTCCTATATGTAAGACTATGTTGAATGAATAATATATATATATATATATTTGAGGGCACATCAAAACTTACAATAGGTTAAAAAATTGTTTAATGTCTTGAAAAATATATTAGCTAGGTAAAAACTTTTTGCTTGACATACTTACTAGAATTCTTTAACACCATTTTGGGAAACACTGTTTATAATAAGAACCAGAGCACAGTTTCTTGATGCTGTTGGCTATAATTTACAACTTTTTTGGAGTAGTACTACTACATTAGATACCAATTAAAAAAGGAAACATCTAGAGCAAAGAGCCACAAAACAATATAAATTCCAAGTGTCATCAATGAAGCTCTGCATTCTTGGTCTTGGACACAGTAACTCAAGATAGCTTGTTAATTTCTGAACATTTATATTGATCAAAAGGGAGAATAAGCAGGGAAGATTAAATGAAGTCAATTAGGAGACTAGATGAACTAGTACTTATATTGTTTTGTTTTCCATGTTTATTTCCTTTTCCTTAAGAGAAATATATTTGCTCTCAAGTTTCAAAAAAGTGCATGTTGTCATTTCATTTTTGAGAGTCTGAGATATTAGTTATTAATTGAGTGAGAGGGTGTTAGGTAGGAACTGAGAAGGAAAAATTTCCTTTCGATTACATGGATTTAAGAAATTTCTGTAGTACTGCAGAAAATTTTATTCTAATGTCAAATATGCAGTGACCATAATCTCATGCCATCTGTAATTCTTTTGGTTTCTTTTCCCACAGCAAATCAAGTCCAAACATTAGTCAATAGCAAAAATATTTAGTTAGTCCACAAAATAAAGAAATCAGGTTCCCAGGGCTGATCATAAGCAAGGGTAACCAGTGTGATGAAGGTGTAGCATTTCTCTTAGGCCTATTTGATTTCCTTTCATATTGTTTGAAGTATTTTAGGATATGAATTCTTGGAAATATAAATATTAATTTTTACAAACTGTCAGATATGTCTGAAAATAATCTAGATCAGCTAATATAAAATCTGTCATAATTATAATATCCTGGTTATGGTGCCTGAAGATTATTGTCAATTATTTGGAGAAGTAGAATGGCTGATTTCAGCCTTGTACACAGAATGAGGTATTTGAAGGATGAAAGTAGTGCCCGATTTTCCAGAAAGGGCTGCTGGTGCTTCTGACTTCCATTGACTCTTTTTTTAAAATTCATTATTCATTAGACATAATCTAATGTATTGGAGGGAATCATTGCTATATATTCATACCTAGATGGATATTGACTAAGTTAAGGCAGATCCTAGCCCAGAATCTCTCCTCTTTGACCACTCCCCACTCTCTTGTCTCCCACGTGTTACCCCCATGTTATAGATAGAAGTAAGCATATACCATTGACCCTTCAAGGGGCTGAAACAGAAAGATAAAGAAGGGATGAAAAGAATGGTTGCCACATTCATGGGTGACCCACAGGACTGAGGTTTCAGTTAGAGTGGGTCATTTTTCTAGTGACTCTTAAAAAGGAAGAGTATTACCTAACAGGAACTCTCCATTAGCTATTAGAGTGGGTTTCCCTGTGACTCACACTACAATGGCTTTTCTCTTCACAGTGATAAATCTGCCAAGAACTTCACAGCTCACCCTGGATTGCTATTGCTTAGTGCAAGAACCACACAGAAAAGCTTAAAACATAACCTTAGTCCACACTTTAAACAATGATTTAAACTGGATTCATGTCAGATTAGCAGTATTCAACAGCAGCAGTTTCATTTTTTATATTGATATTGTAAATTTGCAAAAGAGAACTTGCAAAGGTAAAACTGCCTTAGCTAAAACATAAAGGCTTCCATGAAATAAAAGATTCTGAATTAAGATTTTAGTAATCTGCTTTTGATGCAATTCTGCATATCCTTAAAGAATAGTGCAAAATTAATGTTTGGAGTGATATCATGGTACCAGATGTCTATGCAAAGATATTTATATAAGTTTAGAAGAAGGTTAAGGAACATCCAATAAACTAAGAAGCATTTCCCTCCCTATTAAAAGTACTGACAAACTCATTTGTCAAAGAATTGAGTTAGCAGAAATTAAATGTACCATATAAAACAATGTAATCAACTTTAAAAAAGATACTCATAATTTTAGAAAAGAAAACCCTTGCCAGAAATACTTGGAAAATGAGTGGTAAGAAGACTTGATGGAATAGCAAACAAAAAACTATGAAAAAATTCCAGGATTGGGAGATTACTGGTAAGCAGTCTGACTGTGGCAAGGCTGACTGCATCCTGTGGCCTGACCTTGAGCCTTGCTCCAGTAACCTTGTCCTGCTCATTACAAATTCTAGCTGTCTACCCTGGCAGCTTCCCTCTCTGCCCTCTTCTAATCTGGAAGAAAAACAGAAGTACTTCCTTGTTCTTTTTCTATGTTTTCCCTTTCCCATCTGCTTTCACTTTTCCTAAAATGACTTTCTTTAATAGAAGTTCAAATTTTGAAAAATGTATATTGCTGGAAAAAAATAAATGAATTGTGGGGCTAAATACATCATTTATTCCATTCTATAGCTTACTTGTTCTGCAAATAATATTCCAAGATTTGTTTGCTTTGTTCTTACATCTTTGTCATTACTTTATAAATCAATTGATTTTATTAAATCATTTCCACAAACAGAGAAGTGCTTTTTTCTGTGTCCAGGAATTGGCTAAATAAAGTCCATTATGGAAGATCTTTTACTAATGACTTTTAATCATTGGTGTCTCATCTTTTGAATACTTTAGTAGGATATTCCTGGAATCAAAATGGCATTTTGGAGATATTGACTATGCTTATGATGCTTTAAAGAAACTCTAAAAATACCAGAGGCCCAGAAGGCCTACCCTTCATAATCAAGAACATTAATCAGTAATAAAATGAACCCAATCTTGTTGGTGTGTAACTCTTCAGTGTCAATTAATCTTCAGAGTGCATTTTAGAACTCATTAGGTGAAGAATTGTACTGGGTACTGTGAAATCAATGAGAAAACCTTGATATGGAAATGAAAGGACCCATGAGTACATTCAGAGCAAACTCAATTTCAAATATACTTTTTGTTTGTAAGTCAGAAGTTGTGCACTAAACGAGAATTAAAGAGTCACGTTTGCAAGATAGAATAGGCTGGGGATGCTATTTCACTTGGGTTAAGATCAAGCTTTCTTTCTTTTTTTTTTTTTTTTAATTTGTTCAAGATAGTCTCACATTTAGGAGGGAATCATTGCCATACAATCATGAACAAATGCTTAATGACAGAGCAAGCCAAGGCTGATGCCATTTCATGGTCTCCCACATTGGGGTTCCCCTCATCCCATGTTCCCCCTACTTTAGCCCTCTGTTAGTTGGGCTCCTCATGGAAGTCAAAGGTTCCCACTGGGTTGATAACCCCCATACTCCCTCCCTCCAGCTGCCTTGATATCCCACCTCATTCTACCCCCTCTCTGTCCCCTTCCCTTCATCTCCCGGGATCATAGGCAGGGTTCCCCTTGCTCATGTAAAAATTTACCCATGTTGAGGGTAATATTAGCTTAGCCAATGTTCAGTCTGTTTCTGATTATATTCTACCTTCCACATATGGTAGAAAACATTCAGTTCTTGAGTCTCTGAGTTAGGGATATTGAGCTCTTCCATCTCCATGGCTGCGAATGACATGATATCGTTCTAACAGTGGAGTAGATGATGAGCAGAGATGTTTACTAACTCTTAAGGTGTTAATCCTAAGTCTGCAAAGCTAGACCTGAAATTTTTTTCTGATGCAAAGGGAAAAATCAGTGTATGTGCAGGATTCCACAAGTTAATTGTATTAAACACTTTGAATTATTTACTGCTGGGAGTACAGTCTGGCCTCACAGGAGTGATGAGGACACTTCCATCAATGCCCAAAACCAAAGTTTGGAGAAGAGAGGTATGAAACAGGGAGGGAGGGCACATTACTCCCAAACAGTCCCGAGGTTATGTTAATCCAAGTGTTTCTGCCAAATTTTGTTTCTTAGTATTCTAGTAAAATGTAGGAATGAGGTCAATACAAATGCCAGGAGAGTTCCCCATTTGTAGAGGCATAGGCTCTTTTTTATTGGAGCAGAAAAGAGACCTATAAAACAATGACAGAGATGATATTATGAGGATGACTATACTAAGGAGTCTCAAGGGCCAGTTAGTTTCACAAAGTGAACACATACAGCAGCAAGTGAGAATTATTCTGAAAAACTGTTTAACACCTGTGAAGCTCATCATTTGAGGCTCATTCTGTGCAACAATACTGGGTGATATGTATATATAATGAATAAAGAAATGGGTAAAATATAATAAAGATGTGTTCCCATCAAAATTGATGTTGAAACTTAACCCCTGTTTTGGTGGTTTTTAGAGATGGGGAAGTGATATCAGCAAGGTGGCTAAAGAGAATTACCTGTCACTCATCTCCTTTATAAAAAGGGACTACAACAAAGAATAAAAAATATATTTCAGCTGGAGTCATAGAGGTACACTGGAGACTAGCAGGAAAGTGGTGAGATCCCTTTGGAGCATGAAAACCCAGGGTAGCACCACAGAGAGGACAGCGAGTCATCCTGCCTCTCTCACACAGTCTCTCTTACCTGAATAGGTTCAAAGGCAAGAAAGGCTTCTTACAAGCAAAAGGTAAGGTGGAGATCCTTAATGGTTCCCGTTGCTACTGAAGTAGAGTACACAGCAGACTGCTGCAACCCTCACAGGCTGTGAACATATGAAGAGTTGCTTGGCTTCATGTGGTTGTATTAGCACTGATTGGGAGCCCAAGTTGTACACCATCCACCCTGACCTAAGCTGCTATGGCTTGGTGCCACCTTGAAACTGAACTCACTGCTAGTGTGTGGACTGGCCTGGGACTGGTAGCCTCAATGTACCTCCATTCTTGAAACTTCACATTCTTTCTACTGTGCTCACATGGCTGGCTGGAATAGCACCACTCTGTCTGCCCAGAGCATACACCCAGCAGAAAGGCCAATACCCTGCCTTTCAAACGCACATAGTGACTCATCTTCCAGGGAAAAAGTAGACTTTCACAGAGGAAAGCCAAAACACACTGGCTGCCCTGCAGTGCCCATAGGCACCCACCCAAGACCCGCCCAACAGCCTGGTGTTAGCTCTGCCCCGTCCCCAAGTGAGCCTACTGCTTAGTCAGACAGCTTGCATCATCTGCATGCTCCTGGGCCAGACCCGAAATCAAAGAAGGAAGGAAGCGAGGAAGGAGGGAAGAAAGAAAAAGAATGAAAAAAAGAAAGAAAGGGGAAAGGATGGAGAGAAGAAACGTACAAGACCTATGGGACATCATTAAGCAAACAAATAATCACATTATGGGAGTTAGAGAGGGAGAAGAGATAGAGAAATCATTCATAGAAAGCATAATTAGCAAAACAGTAGTTGCAAACTTGCCACATCTTGGGTGAGATATTGGCTTCTGAATATATGAAGCTCAAATAACCCCAGAGAGGTTCAATCAAAAAATCTTGCCCAAGGCACATTATAATTAAGCTGTCCAAAGTTAAAGGAAAAAAAATTAAAGTATCTAGATAAAACCATTAATTTACTTTTAAGGGAATCACCATAAGACTAATATCAGATATTTTAAGAGAAACCTTGCAGACCAAGTAAGGTAATGTTATGGTTTGGATATGAGATGTTTCCTCAAATGCATGAGGAGGTGAAAAGATTGGATTATAAGAGATGTGATTGCATCACTGGATTAATCCACTTGATTGATTAAAAATTTGAATGTCTTACTGTGTGTGGACTACAAGTAGGTGGAGTGTGCTTGGAGGAAGTAGGTCTCTGGGGGTATACGTTTGATGATTGCATCTTATCCCTGGCTCCTGGCTCTTTCTATCTGCTTCCTGGCTGCTGTAAGTTGAACAGATATTCTATTCCATGTTGCTCTGCCATGATGTTCTGTCTCACCTCTGGCATAGAGAAATGGAATTGGCTGACCATGGTCTAAACTTCTGAAACTGTGAGCCCAAAGTAAACTTTTCCTTCCCTAGTTGTTCTTGCCAAGTATTTTTGTCACAGCAACAAAAAGTTGATTAACACAGATGATATACTCAGAATGCTGAAAGAAAAAAAATAAAGAAAAATTTGCTGGCCAAAAATACTATATCCAGCAAAGCTATTCTTCAAAAGTGGAAGAGAAATTGCTTCTCAGACAAGAAAACCTGAGGAATTCATCTCTACTAGACTGATCTTACAACAAATGATTAAGGTATCCTACATTTAGAAGATGAAAGAATGATAATAACCATGATAAAAACACACAGAAGGGTAAAATTTACTGGGTACACTAGATACACAAATGAGAAAAAGAAAGAAAACCTTACTACTATGGAAAAACAGCAAATGACAAAGATCAACAATAAAAGGCAGAAAGGAACAAAACAATGCAACTAGAACAAAAAAAGAAAAAGAAAGAAAGAAAAAAGAAAGGAACTGAACCTTGAATACAAATGGAATAAATCACCCAAATGAAAGATATAAGCTGTTGAATAAATAAAAAAGGAAACACCTACATATTACTTATAAGAAACTTATCTCACTGATAAAGGCATACATAGACTGAAAGTGAAAGGCAGGAAAAAGGTATTTAGAAACTCCAAATGACCAGAAGAAGTGCTTTATTCTCCTTTGGTTGGTGTGATCAAGACACCCAACAAGAATGACTTAGAGGAAGGAAGTTTATTTTGGCTCACAGCATCAGAGGTTCAGACCATGGCAGACCAGCTCCGTTTTTCTGGGCCCATGGCAGAAGCATGTAGTAAAGGGAAGCTGGTCCCCTCACAGCAAGAAAGCAGAGGCAGAAGGGGAAAGGGGACACAGGGATGCACCCCCAGGGCATTCCTCCTGTGACCCACCTCCTAGTCACACCCCTCCTGCCTACAGTTAACACCCCGTCACTCCATTCAAACTGGGATGGACTGATTAGGTCACAGCTCACATAATCTAATCAATCCACCTCTGAAAATCCTTGCATTAACAAAGGAGCTTGGGGAGGACACCACATATCCACAGCATGACAAGAAGCTATACTCAGATCAGTCAAAATATAAAAAAAAGAGACAAAAATCATTTTATAAAGACAAAAGTATCAAATTGACAAGAGCATGTAGCAGTCGTAAATTTTTATGCATCTGACACTAGGCAAATGAGGCAAATGTTATGGTATTTAAAAGAAGAAATACCTACTCAATGTGCAGATAATCAGGCTGAAAATCAATGAATAAACTCTGAGTAAAACTATTCTATAGACCAAACCTTATCGATAGACCCCATCCAAATTTCATGGACTGTGGTAATATTATATTTTGTAACAAAACAAAATCCCCATTTTTTGTTGTCATATCTCTTCTGTCTCTGAAATATGTTTCAGAATACATAGTATTCTGAAAAAGTGCATGTAGTTTTAAAATTTAAATGTAATTTACGTGTAATAATATATTCACAGATTTTTGTTTTGTACCAGGGATTGAACCAGAGATGCTTAACCACTGAGCTACATCCTCAGCCCTTTTGTTTCTTATTTTGGGATAAGGTCTTGCTAAATTGTTTAGGGACTCACTAAGTTCCTGAGGCTTGTCTTTAACTTGCTTGCAATCCTTCTAGCTCAGCCTCCCGAGTCACTGGGACTAGAGACATGGAGAGCATGATCATAAGTGTTCAGTTTGATCAATTTCAGCATATGTGTGTATCCATCAATTAAAACAAGATAAGATATTTACTCACGCCAGCAAAGGTTCCATTGTGCTCTTTTTCCAACCACCTTTCCCCTAAGAAGGAATTACCGCTGATTTGTATCATAACAGATTAACTGTGTCTGTTCTTAGAAGTCATGTAAATGGAATCATGCATTTATTTTATTTAAATACATGCATGTATTTTATTTATTTCTAACAGCAAAATGTTTTGAGATTTATTAATATATTAGCAATTTGTTCTTTTTTTATTGTTCAGTGGCACTGTATTGTTTGAACATATAATTCATTTATCTTTTTTCCTGTTGATAGACATCTGAGCCATTAACAGTTTTGGCTGTTACCAAGAACATATAAGTACAAGTCATTTTGTTTATGTTTTCATTTCTATTAGGGAAATAGGATTGGAATTGTGAGGTCACAGAGTATATGCAGTGTTGCAAAACCCTTTGGTTATTTATGTATTTATTATTTTTTAAATTTATTTTAACTGATATGTAAAAACAAAAATTGTGTTTGGGTATTATATAATGTTATCATACATGTATACATTGTGCAATGTTTAAATTAGGTTAAACACATCTATCTCCTCAATTTTAATAAGCTTTTTGAAGTGTACGGCACATAACTGTACTCATCCTGCTATGTAAAAGCACACAAAAACTACTTGCTCCTACCTTACTATGACATAGTACCCATTGACCAACACCCAGGCTCCTGGTCTCTAGTAACCACCATTTGATTTTCAATTTCCATGAAATCAATGTTTTTAGATTTCACATGCGAGTGTCATGTAATACTTGTCTTTGTTTGCCTGGCTTATTTCACTTAACAATATCTAGTTTCATGCATACTGTCATGAATGACATAATTTCATTCTTTTTATGGCTGAATAATATTCTACCGTGTATGTATACCAATTTTTTCTTTATCCATTCATCAGTTGATGTACACTTGGGTTTTTTTCATTTCTTAGCTATTGTGAATAGTGCTTCAACAATATGGGTGTACAGATGTTATTTTCACATACTGATCTCATTTCCTTTGTATATGTACTCAGTAGTGGAATTGATGTATCATATGGTAGTTCTGTTCAAATTTTTTGAGAAAGTTCCATTATAATAAATAATAGAACATACAAATCATTCCATTGACATACATTTTCATTACTATTAGGTAAATAACTAGGGTGAAATTGAAGAGTCATAAAGTAGAATTAACATATTTGTTCACCAAAGTGGATGTGTGATTTTTTACTTCTTTCAGCAATAAATGTGAATTTCAATTTTATATCCTCACCAAAATGTAATATGCCAGTCTTTTTTATTGTAACATTCTAGTGAGTATAAAATGTTAAGCATCTTCTCATGTGCATAATAACTATTCATATATCTATTTTTGTCTCTTTTCTAATTGTCTTTCATTGTGATTTGTAAGAGTTCTTCATATAATCTGTATGAGTCCTTTGCCAGATATTTTTACTTTGATATTGTGATATTTTTTCCCAATCTGTGACTTGTTTATTAACTAGTTAGTGGTGTCTTTTAAAAAAAAAAAAAAAACTTTTTAAAGAGAGAGAGAGAAAGAGTAAGAGAGAAAAGAAAATCAATTTTATTTATTTTTTTCATCGGACCTTTGTTTCTCTGACACTTAGTTGTGTATTTGGTGCTAAGATTTGAACCTGGGTCCTCATATGTGCCAGGCAAGTGCTCCAACCACTGAGGCACCACTCCAACCCCTTAGTGGTATCTTTGCATAAGTAAAACATTTAACTTTTTATGACATCCAATTTATTATTTTTTTCATTTTGTGTCCTAGTCAAAAAATCTTTGTCTCAAAGGAAAACAAGATATTCTCTGTACTTTATTCTAAGAACTTTGGTTCTAGGTTTTATGTTAGGTCTGGACTTTATTAAATTATAATTATGATTTTTGAGTATATGAAATACATCATGGTGAAAGTTTGTTTATTTCTACATGAATATCTAGTTGTTTCAATGCTATTTGTTAAAAATACTTTTCTCCTCTCATTGAATTAATTTGGCATCTCAATAAAAAGTTAATTAAATATATGTATATGTGAATTTATCTCTACACAATTTTTTCATTGATTTATCCTTATGTCAATGTCATAGTTTTTCCATTATAGTTGCTTTATAACGTTTGCAAGTAACTTGAAATTAGGTAATGTCAGTCTTTCAACTTTCTTGTTCAACTTTTTGTTAAGCCATTCTAGATCCTTTTCATTTACATATAAATTTTAGAATCAGTTAAAAAGTTTCTCAGGAAATCCTTTTGAAAGTTGATGGTGGTTGTGTTGAATGTAAGATTGATTTGGAAAAATAGACATCTTATCACTATTGAATACTCCAATCTATGATATCATATGTCTCTTATGTAGGTCTGTGATTTCTCTCAGCAATTTTTACATCTTTGCTATTTGGACCTGAGAAATATACTTTGCTTTTTGGTGGTAACATATTCTGACCTTAGGAATTTAGTCAGTAATTTAGATCTTCAAAGCCAATAAATCAGTTTAAGCAAACAAATTCTGTAATTGATGGGCGATAAATGGAAGATAGATTTCAATTGTCTCTAACTGGCTGAAATATGCTGTAAGTATGCCTACTGCTGGACCTGCTGGTTCTCAGAAGAGTAAATCTATAAAGATTTCATTCTGTTCAAACAAATTGCACAGACACCTTAAGGTTGACTTAGTTGTCAGTTCACAAATAAAACAAGTCTAGATCTTAAAAATAAGATAAATAAAGCCCATTAATTTTACTAAAGGAGCTTACATAGAAGAGTAGTAGACAAAGAATGATGGTAGGAGCTATAGGAAGATGAAGTAACATGGAGAGATAAAAGTGGTAGAGTTTGTTAAAAATAGAATAAAATAATGCATTAAAAGAGCTCAGGATATTGCCTGACACATATTACACACCAATTAATGTTAACTTTATTTTTCATACATGGTCTCATTTTATCATGTAGTAATTCAGTGATATTATAATTACTGTGCTTCTACAAATGGAGGCCCAAGGAGAATAAAATGATATCACTTGTTTAGTAAGTCAGAATTAGAACTCAACTACAGCATTAATTTTCAATACATTATTAATCCTTTTGTACTTTTTGTCCAAAGTATATACAAACAGAAAACAATAATATATCAGTTATAATACTCCAGTCAGCTCACAATCAACACATTTATTATCTTCTATGTTATTATTTTGAATAAATACTTTTATGGTTCGAATGTGAGGTATCCCCTCAAAGCCTCATATGTGACATTTCAGGATGGCTGAGGGGAAATGATTGGGTTATGAGAGCCTTGACCCAATCAGTGAATTAATTCCTTTGACAGGGTGATTAACTGGTAATTGTAGGCTGGTAGGGTATGGCTGGAGGACGTGAGTCATTGGGGGTTTGCCTTTGGAGTATATTTCCTATTTGGCATGGAGTCTCTCTGCTCCCTGGAGCCATGCCTTCTGCCATGATGTTCAGCCTCACTTTGAGTCCTGAGGAATGGAGTGAACCTTCTATGGACTAGAACCTCTGAAACCATGACCCACTAGATAAACTTTTGCTCCTAAAATAGTTCTGGTCAGGTCCTTTAGTCACAGCAATAAAAAAGCTGACCAAAACTAGCAAGACAAAACTGACAAGGCAAAGCCAATTGAAATAAATATGCTGGCTTAATGTATCTTTTCCAAAGTCTAAAATGAAGAAAATATCATTATGTCAAATTTTATGTATAATTTTAATAGTAGGGACATAGATTGTACTCTGCAATTCTTATGCCAGTTTTAGAGCAGTATAAGTAACTTTCTTGTGTTAATAACATTAATAGAGGATATCTGTTATATGACTATGTTATGAAGATTTTATGAATCATCATTTCATGAATAGTTTTTAAGTATTAACCATAGTTGCATCTCTATTATCAATTGAATTTGTCTAAATGAATACATTTTCAATTCATTAGATTTTCAGAATTCAGAGCAGGTTTCAATTTTATGCTTTCCCTCTGATATATCCTTGTGCTTATTTTGTCCGTCATGAACTTGTCAGACTCAAATTAAGGCAGTGACTTCAGAAACAGAAAGAGAATACAGAGCCCAACTTTGTGGCCTGATTAAACAGTGCTGTTGGACCGGTATTTTGTTAATCGGGAATGTCATCCTGAGAGTAGTGATGGAATTTATATCTGTGAAGATTTTAAAGTATAGTTTGGTCAGGAATGATTTGGTGAAGCTTAACCTTCAATCAGAGAGGTGGTTTCTTTGAATTTGTATGATCTATTATTTAGCAATTTGCTGTTACGAGTGGTAGTTTTTTCTCATCATGCTTATTCTTTGATCACTGGAGAGAAGATTTTATTCCCTCTGACTTAAAAATCCAGTGAAGCTCCAAAGAAGGGAAGAAGCCCAGAAAGTGTTTAATTTATATTATTGTTTCATGACATGACCAATTATTGTCCTATCTCCCTCTATTTTAATTTTAGATAATATATGGCAGCTTGTAAATGATAATAGATGATATACCACTTTGTAGACTTGGAAACCTCAAGAAAGGCCTTTTGTTACATCAAGATTTAATGAAGTAATTCACTTTGTAGAATCTTAATAGAATCCATGTCTGGGGAGGAGAAAGAGTTGAGGAATTTCATTGTTGTATTCTTTCTTTAGTTTTGCCATATTGCAGTCTGCCATCCGGGAAATCCACGTCCATGTGTTCAACCAACAAAGGATGGAAAAATATTTAAAAACTGTGCCTTCACTGAACATGTACAGACATTTTTTCTTGACATTATTCCCTAAACAATACAGTGTGGCAATGGCTTGGATAGAATTTATACTATATTAAGTATGGTAAGAAATCTAGAGTTGATTTAAAGTACATGGGAAAATAGTTGTAGTAGGCTATATTACAAAAAGGCATTTTATGAAGGGGACATGAGTATCTGCAGAATTTGGAATCCTTAGGGGGATCCTAGAACTAATCCTCCATGAACACTGAGGGACAACTATATATTAATTAATCAAATAAATTATTCTATTGGTAAAGATATTTAAAATTCTAACAGTTTTTTACACCAAGAATAAAAGATATGCCACCAATATCATAAATACCATTAAGAATAGAAAGTATCCTACTTTTTAAAATAGAGACTTTCTTTTTTGGCATCATCTGTACACTCCCTTTGTTGGCTTCTTAAGAATAAAAAAAATTACAAAAAAATACAATTTATCAATTCTTTTGAGCTTGTAATCAGAAAAAACATACAAAATATATATGTTGGATGTTTTTATTAAATCGTACTTCAAAGGAAATTTTCTATGTTGTGAAAATTTGAAGTGTTTGTCTAAAATCTTAAGATCTTAAAGGCAAATATTTAATTAATATGAATAGATTTATAAGTAAGATCTGTTCTTTAAAATAATTTTACATCATTATAGACAAGAACATGTTTTGGATACCAGTATAAAAGATCTAATAAAAAGAACCTCAGGAATGTTTATCATGTTATCTGTCTCAGATAAGAAAACTTAATTAATTTTATGTTAATGGATGTCTGCTTCCTTTCAGATTGTGAATATTAAATATTACTTAATAGGCTAACATAAAACTTAACAATGGACAGGTCAACCTAAGTTTAATTGGATTCAAAGAATGTTTTTGCAAACAAAAAGTATAGTTAGCATTTTATGTAACTGTATTGCCTGTATTAAACATTTTATTAATCAAAACTTCCAAAATTAGGGACTGGAACAGTGGCTCAGCATTTATGGTGGTTGCCCGGCATGAGCAACTACACGGGTTCAAACCCCAGCACCCATGTACACAACTAAGTATTAGAGCAATGAAAGCCATGTGAAAAACTCAATAAAAATTGATTCTCTCTGTCTCTCTCTCTCTCTCACTGTCCTCTCTCTTTAAAAAAAATTCTGAAATTAGTTTTAAATTAAAATATCCATCATTTGGGTAAAATTGGTTGTTCTTCATTTTAAGGGTATTGGAGTATGAGTGAATGTAAAATTTTAACTGTACATTTTATTTTTGCCTTTGTAAATAAAACCATCATCAAATCAGGCAAAAATTCACTTTTAAATTTAAACTAAAATTCCTTATGTCTGTTTTTATTGTTAAAATTAGATATTTTCCAACTTTATTTTTATTTTGTATATTTAAAATATACAACATGATGTGTGTATGCACTAAAATAACTAAACTACTACAGTCAAGCAAAAAAAACATTATCACACAATTTTCTTTTTTTTTAATGTGTGGTAAAAGTACTTAAAATCTGCCATCTTGGAAAATTTCTGCTATACATTTACAATAGTAGTGACTTCAACCGTCCTATGTTTATCCTACATTTGTTCATTTTATAGCACTTCTTTCACCTAAATTTCCTAGTCCCACCCTCCTGCACTTTTAGTTAGCACTGCTCTACTCTCTGTTTCTATGTATTTGACTTAGATTCCACATAAGGAATTAAGCAGCATTTTTTTCTATATTTGGTTTATTTTGCTTCACTTAATGCTTTCCAGCTTCATTCATGTTGTTGCAAAATACAGAATCTCCTTTTTTTAGAGTTGAATATTATTCAACCACAATTTCTTTATCCATTTATCTGTCAATGAACAGTTAGGATATCTTTATATCTTGCCTATTATGAAGAATGCTGCAGTAAACAGGGGTACTGGTATCTCTACAGGGTGCTTATTTCATTTTCTTAGAGTATATACCTAGAAGGCTAGCTAAATTTAATGGCATTTTCATTCTTAATTTTTTGAAAAGCTTCAATAGTGTTTTACATAATAGTTATACCAATTTATATTGTAACTAACAGGGGACAAAGGTTCAATTTTCTCCATATCTTTGCCCAAACTTAATACATCTTCTCATTATGATCATAACCATTGAAAATGGTATGAGTTGATATCTCATTATTGTTTTGATTTGCATTTCCCTGATGATTAGCAATGCTGAGCATTGTTTAAAATATCTATTGGACACTTGTGGGCTTTTTTTTTTTTTTTTGGCCATTGGAATGTGTGATTTCTTTGTAAGTTTGGATAGTAACCCCTTATTGGACATCTGGTTCACAAATATTTTCTCCCAATCCATAGACTGCTTTTTAATTTTATTATTTCATTTGCTATGCAGGAGCTTTTAAATTTGTTGTAATCTCACTTATTTATTTTGACTTTTCTTGTCTGCACTTTTGGTGTGCTATCCAAAACGCAATGCTAAAGCCAATGTCAATGAACTTTTTCCTGATGTTTGTCCCAGGAGTTTCACAGTTTTAGGATATACAGTTAGGTCTTTAATATACATTGAATTAATTTTTTGTGTATACTGTAAGATATGACTGCTAATTTATTTTTTGAATATAAATATACCGTTTTCTCAATAGCATTTGTTGAAGAGATTCTCCTTTCCCTTTCATGTACTTTTGGTGCTCTTTTGAAAATTAGTTTTCATGTATGCATGGGTTTATTCTGGGACCCTAATTTGTTACATAGATATTTTACATGTTCATGGAAAATGTTTAAGGAAGGCTAGAACATGTCGGTTTAAAAATCTTTCCCTAGACTTCATTCCATAACCTTTTAAAAATAGTTTTATTCCAATGTTTAAACACTTTTACTGTCAAGAATTTCTTTCTTGTAACTAATAGAAACCAATCATGTATGTATTAAGTTGTTCACTAGTCTCTCCACATTTACCTTTCTTCTAAAGATACAGAACACCAAGTGAAGACAGAAGATGGTGAATTAAAGGATGATTGACTCTCCAATTGCTCCTAAACTCAAAATTCAAGAAGCAGGAGTATTGCTTCCTAGCAAAGTGGGTGACTGAGGGAATTCACTAAAATTCAATATTGTAAAGACACAGAAATTCAGAAACTTTGAACATAAAATAGGAAATAATACATTAAAGACATGCCAGTTTCACTAGAGGTGGTGGTGTCAGTGCCACCAGTCCACTGAAGAGTAGAGAGGTAACACAGAGAGAAAGCACAGGAAATAAAATTGGCTTGTGCAAACCTGTGAAATAGAGAGGAACGCAGATCTTAACTGACTCAGAGATGGTGGGGACAGTTGGTGATTGAAAACTAATCAGAATCTGTTGGCCAACAAATGGAGAGTCACAGTGGGAGACTTCTCCAAGTGGCCCCATAGTTGCTTGCAAAGGCAGGAGTTTCCCTTGTTGCTGACAACCATGTAAGCAGCTGGGAAGGGGCCAGAGACTGGCGAGGCAGGCGTCTCTGCACTCCAGAGGTCTGATCCTGGGAGATTCACAACCATAGCTGCCAAATATGTGAAACCTGTCCACAGAAAAAATCTATTAAAAACTGATGGTTACAATACTCAATGAACTAAAATAAGATTTAAGGAATGAATTAATATAGCAAGGATAGTCCATGAAAGATCATTACTGTTAAAAAAAATAGAGATACTAAAAAGAAACCAATCAGAACTCCTGGAAATGAAAGACAGCAAAGCAAATTAAAAGTTCACTTGAAACTATCACCAATAGTGATATGATATACATACTATATTATGTAGAAAATAGAACTTTAAGCCTTGAAGACAAGAGTACATGAACTTGAATGTTCAGTATGATGTAAATGTGGTTAAAAAAAAAAAAGAAAAACAAAAAATAAAACAGAAAAGTACCAAAGACCATGATCAGAATATACAAGAACTCTGGGAAAACATTAAAAGGTCAAATTTGAGAATCATTGAGATAGAAGAGAATATGGACATACAGGCTAAAGGCATTAAGAAAATTTTCGGTGAAATAACAGTGGAAAAATTTTCCTAACCTTAGAAATGAGAACATTCACATATCAAAGGCATATAAAGCTCCAAATGAACAAGATCAAAAAAGAACCTTTCTAAGACATATCATAATGAAAATGCCTAGCAAAAATTAAGGAAAGAATATTAATAGTTTCAAGAGTAAAACGTCAGGTCATGTATAAAGATAAACCAATAAGGTTCATTTATAACTTTTCAACTCAAATCCTAAAATCAAGGAGGGCTTGGAATGAGATATTTTAAGCTTTTAAAGAAAACACTTGCCACTCAAGATTGCTATATCCAGAAAAACTATCTTTCAACATCAAAGAAGAAATAAAAACATTACATAATAAGGATAAACTAAAAGAACTCATGACCATTAAGTCACTTGAAACTACTTAAAAATCTTAAAATCTTAAGATACTTAAAAATCTTTAAATTTTAAGAAAAAAAATTTGTAAAGATTTACTACACACAGAATAACTCAACAATAATCCCCAAGGCTCCCAAATGGATGAAGCGCTCTAGAAGAACAACTAAGAAAATTAGGACTAAATTTATATATAACAAACCAAATGACAGGAAATCACAAATTTCTATCCACAGTAACACTAAACTAAATGGTGTCAGCTCTCTAATTAAATGACATAGATTAGCAGGATGGATTAAATAACAAGGTTTATCTATATACTCTTTGCAAGAGACTCATTTCATAGGCAAAGACACCACAGCTTGAAAGTAAAAGGATAGAAAAAATATTCCACACAAATAGAGTATGGAATCAAGCAAGAGTAACTATTTGCATATCTGACAAAGAAGCTTTCAAGCAAAAATGATTCAGAAGAGGCAAAGAAAGTCACTACATATAAGATAAGGGAACAATGCCACAAGATGATATAACACTGGTAAATATTTATGCCCCAAATATCAGTGTACCTAATTACATTTAAAAAACCCACTTTTTGATATTAATCCCAAATGGACCCCCAATACCACAAGACTAAATGATTTCAACGTATTCTTTTCACCAATGGACTTGTCATCCAGACATAAAATCAATAAAGATATTTCTGCTGTAAACAATGCTATAAATTAAATGGCTCTAACAGATATCTACAGAAAATTACCCCCAACAGATGAATTTATTTTCTTCTCAGCAGCTCATGAAACTTTTTCCAGTATAGAACATATGCTAGGCCACAATGATAGTCTCAGCAAATTCTTTCTTTAATTTTTCCATCTGTCATCTATCATTTGTCATCTAGCTCTCTGGTTTCATGAATCTTATCAGATCACTATGGAATGAAATTAGAAATAAATGGTAAGAAAAATTATAGGAACCACATAAACACATGGAGATTGAACTGTACTCTTTTAAATGAGGGATTTATGAATAAATAAATGGGGAGAAGAGTAATTAAAAAGTAGTTTGTGTATAAGAATAAAAGGATATACTCTCCATTCCACAATGGAGAAAATAGAGATAAAGCACATTTCAGCGTATTTACGTTCTTTACTACCTTTACAATTTTATGGTCACCAAAGAGATGAATTGTTTATATCTTAAAACTTTCTTATATCTTGGATGTAATACTATACACTGGATATTCTTTAGCAATTTGACTTTGCTTCATTTTTTTTAATTAGTCTGCTGTGGCAGTGACTCACTATATTTTTTTTTTTTTACTGAACAATGAACTATAAATCTGAGATTTTAGCACTTGTTTTTTGTTTCTTCCCAAATGATTCTGCATCCTACCTATTTAACAAAACAAAAACAAAAACAAAAGAAAACAAAACATACACAACCAAAAAAAAACATTTATTTTTGGAATAGCTGTGAAATATTTTCAACTTTTATATATTATAAAGTATTATCTATAACAGTGCTATGGACTGAATGTTTGTGTCACCCCCTCAAGTTTGTATACTGAAACTCTAATCCCCAATGTGGTGGTCTATGGAGTTGGAAGGCCAGTGGGAGGTGAACAGGATTAGATGGGGTTATTGTTGGGGTTTTTAGCCTCTCGTGTTCCCCCTGACCCGCAGGGGAGAAGGAGAGAAGCAGGCCCCAACCAAGGCGGCCAAGAGAGGCAAGGGTCGGATGACCACCCGTTCCCAGCCCTCCCTAAGGAGGACAATCAGATGCGTCAGGGAGACCAGTCTCAGCAGGAACTCGTTTATCGAGGAAGTGTGTGCAGTTATAGAGAGTATGGGGACCAATGAAAGGAATGGTCTGCAAGGGGCGGAGAGCCCACGCAGGTAGCAGTTCCATATGCAGCAATGGGGACCATGAGCTGTTCACAGGGTGGAAGTTATATTTAATCTATCCCATCAGGCAGTCCGAAGAGGCCTCACAACTTCAAGGTGACGCCCCTGAGTAGGGTGTTAGGAGCCACTTTGGTTGCATGTGTCCTCAAGAGGCGAGTTTCAGCAAATGAGTTCCTCTTTCTGATCCAATGCTTTTAATGCATTGCATGTTAAAGACCAGCATTTCCCCCTTTTTGTTTTATCAGCAGGTATATACCCTACTTGGGGGTGTGCCTGTCTTAGGTTTCCCCCTCCTGGGGGTCTTACCCGTCATTGACTACCACCCTAGCACTTTGGGCATTTTTACCTGCAGGGATGGCGGGCCTTTCAGTAGGGGGAGTGCAGAGAGAGAGAGAGAGGAATCACCCTAAACCCACACAACCTGGTAGGGCCCATGGCCAGATTCATATGCATCCCAGTCACAGTCTTGCAGGACTGCATATTGCTATCAGACCACCATCAATTGGACTGCCTTAGCTCGATCTTTGAGGAAGTGGAGAAGTAAGGGTAACCAAGAGGTCCATCAAAGAGAGAAGATAAGGAAGCCATCGATTCAACCCAGTCCAAAGGAAATTGTAATGCAATTCGTTCCGACGTTTCTCGAGGTCCTCTTGTAATTTCTTGATCTTGTCTTGGATGATGCCTGAACGGTTAACGCAGAGACAGCATTCTTCCTGTAAAAATAAGCAGAGCCCTCTCTCCCTTGCAGTTAAAAGGTCTAGGCCACGTCGGTTCTGCAAAACCATGGTGGCCAGAGAGTCCAGTTGAGATTGTAGACCTGAAAGGAATGACCAAGATGTCCTAAACCCCTTCCTAACCCCGTGGCCACACCCAAGCTTATATGGGGACAGCAGAGAGGGCCCGAGGATGTCTGGAGGAGGAATGATCTATAGCAGGGATGGGTAAGGATTGATTATTAGGGAGGATTCCAACGTCAGGGAGGAGGAGGGCCACAATAGTCCAGTAAAGGGAACAAAATCCTAATGTGGCAAGGTGGCATTCAGAGGGATTCTGTGGGGACAATTAAGAGATAATGAAAGAACAGAGAATCATTCTTCAAGAGTGGGTGCTCTTGGGCGATCATCCTATGGTTTTGGACAATATTTTAGGTCTCTCGCAGGAACCCAAATTGGACTTGGTTAGTCAATAGGGAATACACATTCAAATCCTCTTCCCACAGAAATGAGGGGATCAGGACCATGCCATGCCCTGGTGAGGGGGTTCCCTCCATTGGACTTCCACTTTTATGTAAGGTGTATGATTAGACCAGTGTTTTTGAAAAGCTATTAGGGGTTGATCTTTTGAAAAATTTAAAATATTTAGTGTGAGCATGGCTAATCTCAGTTGATCATGGAGGTTGTTTCCCCAGTTTTGTTTTATCAATTGATCTTTTAATGTTTTGTTGTGTCTCTCAATGATGGCTTGGCCCTTTGGGTTATATGGTATTCCTATGATATACTTGATATTCCAGAGTTGAAAGGACTCTTGTAAGTGCTTTGCTTATAAAGTAGGGTCTGTTATCTGTTTTAATTTGAGAGGGTAGTCCTAAGATAGCAAAGCACTGTAACAAATGACTTTCAGCATGCCAGGACTTTTCACCAGAATGGGCAGTAGCCCAGCAAGCATGGGAATATGTGTCTATAGACATAAATATATATTTTAAATTTCCAAAGGGAGCATAGTGAGTGACATCTGTTTGCCAATTGATATTAGGCTTGAGACCTCTAGGGTTTACCACTGGGGGTTGAAGTGGAGGAACCTGTAAAAAGGGCATACATGATTTGCAAGTTCTTATGATCCTTTTAAGGTCTTTAACAGGCACCAAGGGAAATCTTTGATGTAGTCCTCTCCAGTTAATGTGTGTAAGTTCATGGAGCCCTTGGGCCATATGGAAATCTCTATTGGGCTGGACAGCGGTTGTCACGATTCTATTGGTAGCCAAGCTGCCCTCAAAGTTATAGCATCGGATGCTCCCAGAATATCATTCATGTACACATACAGAGCAATGTCTGCTCGTCCTTGAAGGGGTTTTAAGACTTGTGATACATAATGCTGGCAAAAGGCAGGGCTATTAGCCATCCCCTGCGGTAACACCACGCATTCATATTGATGGTCTGGTCCCTGGAAGTTGGAGGATGGGACAGAGAATGCGAACTTTTCGCGATCCCAGGGATCAAGGGGGATAGAAAAAAGCAATCTTTGATATCAATCACAAGGAGAGATAGATTTTGGGGAATGGCAGGGATCCATGGCAGCCCTTGCAGGGGGACCCCCACTGGCACCATCTGCTCATTGATTTTTCTTAGATCCTGAAACATTCTCCATTTCCCTGAAGCCTTCTGTATCACAAATACTGGGCTATCCCACAGACTCAAGGAGGGCCAAATGTGCCCCAAATTTAGCTGCTCAGAAATTATCTCTTTTAGTCTTTCTAATTTATTTATAGGGAGAGGCCACTGTTCCACCCATACAGGGGGGCCTGGTAGCCATTGAATGGCAAGCACCATAGAAACAGTGGCCTTAAGCTTGGGGGTGGGACCGTACATGAAGTGTGGGGCCATTTTGTCTTTTAGCCTCAAACAGATCTCCCCTACAGTTGTTGATCCGGCTAGGCAGGTTAAATTGTTGCTAATATTCTTCATCCTCCAATATATCCTCATAGAGGGCCTTATGATCCCTGGTGATGTAGAATTCGGCCTCTCCCAATATATCCTGACCTAACAGGTTAGCTGACAGGCCAGAGGCCACAAGGGGTAGCACTTCTCCCCAGCTGCCATCTACGTCTTGTCAGGGAAGCCATTCTATAGCTTCCTCTGATATAGTATTTCCTCCCACCCCCAGCAATTGGGGCCCTGGGACTAACTTCCATTGGGGAGGAACCTCCTCCTTTCTTAGATCTGTACGATTCCCCCAAGTATCAATCAGGCAGTGGAATTTTTTCCCCACAATAAAAATGTCCAATTTAGGTCTAACCCTTGGGATAATGGGCACTGTCCAATTGGCCTGGGGGGAACTATGATAAGAGGTGCCTCCTTTGGGTGACGGGGCTGGAGGGTGCCCATCAATGAGTTTAAAGTCTTCCCCTCTATGTCAAATTTAGATCTGTAATCTTTCTTCCAATGGAGTCCCTTTTTACAACGGGTGCAGGGTGTCTTGGGAGGAGTATGCCCCTTAGGTGGGTTTGCGGGACACCCTTGTGGGACTTTTCGCCCTGATCGGTGCATCAGACACTCTCTCCTAAAGTGGCCCAATTGTTCACACCCATAGCAGACCCCCTTGTGCGCCCTATTAGTAACATTGAGGGTGGTGGTAAGCGCTTCAGTTAGCGATGCCGTCTGGGCCTGTAGGGCGGCAACCAGGGCTTGGGACTGGTGAGCCTGAGTGCCAAAATCTTTGGTAGCCACTATCCATCACCCCATTGACCAATCCTTCATCCCTGCACATGCCAATTTGTGGTCAGTGGTCATTCCTTCCCAAACTAACATCTTAACAAATTGGTCCCTTAGGGGTCCAGGTGGGAATTTTCTTTGTAGACTCCTCTCTACCCTCTCAATGAAGGTTGCCAGATCCTCAGTACCCTTTGAGTTATACCAGCGATTGGGGATTCTGAAGGTCCCTCCTCTAATTTCTTCCAGGCAGTCAGCCCCAAGGTGCGTACCTGCTCCTGGTTTGGGGCAGGGATGGCGGCCTGTAAGGGGCAGGTAGAAAATTGATCACTGGACCCAGAAAGCATCCCATAGGTTATCGG